>APFE030055843.1:0-36324 GCA_000404065.3 Pinus taeda | reverse complement strand
TTTATTATTAAGGTAAGAATTTAATTTTTAGAACTTAAAGTAATTAATATTTTATTTATATATTTATTTGTTTATCCATTTATTAATATTAATCTTATTAAATATATTCTATAATAACATATATTTACCATATGAATAAAATTCTTTTAATCATATTTAGTTAATATATTATTATAATTATTAATATTTACCATATATAAATATTTAATATTAATAAGTATTATTTATTCAAATTAAATGGTAAATATTATTATCCCAAATAAAATTGTTTTTATTTAGAACTCAATTAAAACTAAGAAACTATTATTTTCATTTTTATTTTATTTACATATTTATTCATTTATTAATATTACTATTGTTAATCTTAATATTACTATTATGATAAACTCATAAAACTATAAACTACTATCATATTATTAAGATATAGTAGTTAATAACGTTATCATTAATATTAACTCTAGGCTAATATTTCTAGCTCATAATCTGAGCAATAATTTTTATTTTTTTATTTATAGGACTAATATTATTATTACATGGGCTATTATTGTACTATTTATAATAGTCCATGTTATAACTAAATCATAAGGATAATTTCATTTTCTAGGACACGGGATCAAAAGATTCAATTATTATAATTCTAAATCAAACCGGATTAAGGGAGGATAAGGATAAAAGAAAAGCAGGAATGAGGAGGCTAGAAAGACAGGGCTGGGATCCAGCAACTACTAATCTTCCAGCCGTCACCCCTGTTAAGATTATCAGGCCTTTTTTTTATTTCAAAGGCCTCTCTAAAATTCCGATGGTGAAACTGCGCAACTTTTGCAATGACACGAACCTCTTCAATACATACATGATGCTTAGTCTTCTCGGCATGCTCTGCAAGGGCCGAGGACTTGGCCCTTCCATGCCTTAAGTCTGCCGAATGCTCATTAATCCTTTGATTAATAGAGCGACCAGTCTCACCAATGTATGGTGTCCCACAGGAACAGGGAATGGCATAGACGCCCTTCATGTCTTTAGGGTCGATAGGATCTTTTACAGATCTAAGGGAGCCATGGATGGTATTAAGAGGTCTAAAGGTTGCGGGGACATTATGCTTCTTCAGAATCCTGGCAATCTTATCAGTGGTTCCTTGGATGTAAGGAAGGTGAACCCCCATGACACGATCTTTAGGATCTTTTTGGATTGAAGGCTCCTTATGGGCCTTGAGGAAGGCTTTCTGACCCAAGTGTCTACTATAACCATTTTTAACAAAGACATCTAGGAGATGAGCCTTCTCCTTTTCCAGGCTCTTTTCATCGGATATTCTCACAGCACAGGTAGCAAACGTGCTAAGAACGCCCAACTTCTAAGCAAGGAAATGATGGGAGCTAGCATGCAGATATTGATCAGTATGAGTTTTCTTTCGAAAAACCTGGTGAGAAAAGGAACCATCCTCATTCTTAGAGATGAGAACATCCAGGAACGGAAGACATCCATTGACTTCCATTTCCATAGTGAATTTGATGGCGGAGGACTGGTTATTGAGATGACGGAAGAAAAGATCCAACTTAACCTAACCATGAGACCAAACGACACCAGTGTTATCTACAAATCTCTTCCAAAGCTTCGGCAAGAGACGAGAGGAGGCCAAAGCTTTGGACTCAAAATCCTCCATAAAAAGATTAGCGACAACAGGGGACAAGGGGGAGCCCATGGCAACTCCGCAGGTTTGCTCATAGAACTCTCCTTCGAAGCTGAAAAAGTTTTTTTTTAGAGAGACCCTTGAAATCGAAAAAAGACCTCATAATCTTAGTAGGGATGATGGCTGGAAGATTAGTAGTTGCTGGATCCCATCCCTGTCTTCCTAGCCTCCTCATTCCTGCTTTTCTTTTATCCTTATCCTCCCTTAATCCGGTTGATTTAGAATTATAATAATTGAATCTTTTGATCCCGTGTCCTAGAAAATGAAATTATCCTTATGATTTAGTTATAACATGGACTATTATAAATAGTACAATAATAGCCCCTGTAATAATAATATTAATCCTATAAATAAAAAAATAAAAATTATTACTGAGATTATGAGCTAGTAATATTAGCCTAGAGTTAATATTAATGATAATGTTATTAACTACTATATCTTAATAATATGATAGTAGAGTTATAGTTTTATGAGTTTATCATATAGTAATATTCTATTAACATGTAAATTAAAAATTAATAAATATGTAATAAAATAAAAATAAAGTTCTTTAATTTTAATTAAGTCTAGATAAAAATTTTTTTGTGATAATAATATTTACCATTTTAATTGAATAATAATACTTATAATATTAATTTATATAATGGTAAATTATTAACATATTAAGAGATATTAATAAATGTGATTATTTTTTTTTATTCATGGTAAAATATATTTATTAAGAATATTTTAAGAAGATTACATAATAAATAGATTAAACAATAAATTATAAATAATAATAATTTTACTAGATTAGAATTAATCTTACCTAATAATATATGGGTTGTTATAAATATTTCCATTATTATTTTTTATTTATTTTTTTAATATTTATTAATATTAATATTATGTATGGTAAATAAATTTATTAATATTGATATATTAATATTTGTAATAATGATATTAACATTAATAAATAATATAATGTAAATAATATTATATATGATTATAATAATAAATAAAGAGAAAAATAAAATAATTAAATAAAATTTAGGTCCTTCCCCTCGAGCCTGGTCAAAACTAGCTGTCAGAGGTCATGTTTAACTGTTAATCAGTCAAATTTAGTTGTTGGAATGGCCTGCTGTCCCTATTTAACTCATAGCTTTGGATCTTCAACTTGTCCTGACGATGAACCACACTGGTTGGTTTGAAACCACAAATGATTTTTTAATTATTCTCAAGATTATGGATCACAGAAGTCTGAATTCTTTAATAATTAATTAATTAGTTCATGATTATGTATTTAGTGACATAATAACCTAACAACCTATATGTATTTAATGAGTTATCATTTTTTAAATCAACGTTAAAACATTGAAAAATCCAAATTAAAACTGATTAATTATATTTCTTGATTATAAATATTAAAATTAATAAGTGATTGCTTGTTATTAGAAATTAAATGATATATTTAATAAACAACTTGAAAATTTATTTCTTTATACTTATATATCAAACAATAAGATTTATTTATGATAACATAAGAAATTTATATGAGAGGTTGTAAAGGTAGTTGTAAAACATACTGATCAGATGACACTGAAAGATAGTAAGGAGTCGTTTATATGAAATGTTCCAATCTCTCCTTAAAATTTCCTATCAAAATTCATCTACAAAGTCGTTAAATTATTATAATTGTTGTGTTCTTTGTTGTAATTTTGATAGTTAAACAATTATAATTGTCATGTTCTTTGTTGTAGTTTGATATGCTCAAGGCTTCTCCTAGTATAAAATAAATAATATTCTTAATAATTATAATAATGGTAAATCTTGCAGGTGATCTTGTGGAACTCTCTGGACACCTAGCTATCCTTCAGTCACATGGTATGTTCCCTGTTCCATGTGTGGGATGATCCAACGGTGTAAACGGTAGGGTTATATTAGACAGTTGTGGATAAATGAGGAGTTACAAAGGTAACTGCCTCCTCCACGGCCATGCTAGCACTGTCCATTTGCACTCCAATTCTAAGGAGGTTTTGCTCTGCAAGTAGGGATTTTCTCTCATGGAATTGCCACCATGGTTTTTCTTCACTTGATGTAAGGTTTGTGACACAGCTCTATAAGGACTGCAAGGTTTACTTTTCAGCGCTTTTTGTTTTGTTCTTGCCGCTGTATATTCTTCTTTCAAGGGTTGCTTATCATGCAGTCTGGCTCCTTGCTGCACAGGACTTAACTAAACTGGGAGTCTTTACTTGGGATTTAGCCGATACCTTCTGCCTGAGCACCAGGTCGACGTCGCAGCATGGTAATATACTACCTCAACTGTAACTGCTTTTCTTCGGTCTATACATTAGAAGGGTTAATAATCTATCTCAGTTGCCAGTTGCCTTTGAGAACGACTTTTAAGTTTTCTCTCCTGGTTTTGTTGCAGGGCATGCAGAGAAAAGAAAAATTGGTCGCTCCAACGCTGTTAGGTAATATTCCATGCAATCTTTTATTTTCCCTTCCATGTTAGGTAGCTAACTGCTAATCTTCTCTTTTCTATGTTGTAGGTTTGTTATGCGCCCCGTGACTGTAGTTTCCACTCCAAATTGTTTTATTTGGAGAGCACCGGATGCTGACATGCACATATTGTACTTTGCAGGCGTCCTTTCATGGCAGGGCTCTTCCATGGCGGTCTTCCAATTCAAGAACACACGGTGGTCCTGCGCATGTTAACGCACGATGGCTTTTAAATTTTCAACGGGCTTTTAAATAAAAAATATTTATCAGGGATTGTAACTCAAAAAAGAGAACACGCAGCTGTCGATTGCTCTCATACTAAGCATATTCAGAGGAATATCAAATCTGTGAGAAATATCAAATATCGGTCATTGGTTAAAAAGTCAACATGGATTCATCCACAGGGAGCTTGTGAGAAATATCAGATATCGGTCATTGGTTAAAAAGTCAACATGGATTCATCCATAGGAAGCTTGTGAGAAATATTAGATATCGGTCATTGGTTAAAAAGTCAACATGGATTCATACAAAACAATCCATTAAAAAAACCATAAAAAAAAAAAAATACTTTCTTTTATTTCTTCTTTTCAACTTTTACCCTTATATTTAAAATGAAGTTAATGGGATAATAACTAACTGTTTTCTCCCATTCTTAAAATATCTTACATAATCTGAATTATCGAAAACATGCTCACATTTTATTCTTCCATTGTATTTTTCTTCATGTATCCTTATTAGCTAATTTGTAGGGCCTTCAAAGACACAAGGACCTTGAAACTCATTATATTACTGCAAGACAAATTTGGAGGCCTTAGGCCACAAAGGACGAATGAAAAATGTGGGTCACCGTGGGACCCATTGGTGGAGCATAAATCTCGTAGGCGAGATGCAAGTCAATATGAGAGTTTTGTTATGTTTCACTGATTTGAAAATTGCAATACAACCATATCAGTTGTATGAGGAATAAATAAATTGTTATATTCTTGATATAAGTATTGACTAACAGTGTTTTCAAGAGCGCAGAATTCCAATGTTCGAACGAAATCCATAATGACAATCTATAAACCCCATCCAGACTGCATTATTTATCCGCTGGATGGACGAGTGAGCAGGAGAATTTCCAATTAATGCAGGGAAATTCATTGGTAGCGCTAAAATCATCAAGTATGTACGTCGACATATAGAATGAGGCGTTCTAATTTGTCTGGTTTCCTACGGTTTTGTAAAGGTTTTCATCACATAGTTTAACAAAATATTCGACTAATTAAGCATGTGACCATTTAAAACTATCTCAACCACTAAAGGACAGCATCAGATGGGAGGTGCCGAAATGGTGCTCTTATGTGCTTTGTGGTATATTGGTTATTTCAACGAGTCATCTTTCCACCACCATTATTTCACAATCTTGATGAATTTCGGGTGCATGACGAAGAGAATTGTCTTGATTTTTATATAAGATAATTTTTGTCACAATGTAATGTTAGACTATGGTTGATCATAAATGACAATGTTTGATTTTAAAAATTAGAGTTGAACATGGTTTACCAAGGTTGATCATGATTGGCCATGGATGGTCATGGTTGAAGATGATTATCATATTGAAATAATCTTTGTCATAATGCTACGTGGGACCATGGTTGAAACAATAATTGACACAATCTTTGTGAGAATGTGATGTAAGAGCATGGATGATTATGATTAACCATGGTTGAGCACAATTGATTTTATAAAGTATGGTTGAGGATGGTTGACCATAATTGAATTTATAAAACATGGTTTACCATGGTTGAACATGATCGATATTATAAACCCAAAGGAATAATAAACCCTTGGGATTGATATTATAAACCCAAGGGATTAATAAACCTTAGGGATTCATACTAAAAACCCAATGGATTATAAACCTAAGGGAATAATATTAAACCCTAGGAATGTGAACACTTAGATTAATAAACCCAAGGGATTGATATTATAAACCAATGGAATAATAAACCCATAGGATAAAAATTATAAACCTAGGTTATACAAACTTTAAGATAACTATTATAAACCTTAAAATAAACATGGTTGACCAAGGTTTATTTCCACATTGAGACAATCCTTGTCACAATACAACATTGGACCATGGTTGACCATGGTTTATTTCCATATTGAGACAATCCTTATCACAATACAATGTTGGACCATGCATGACCATGATTGATTTTCATATTGAGACAATATTTGTCACAATGTGATGTTGGACCATGGTTGATTTGCATATTGAGACAATCATTGTCATAATGCGACATTCGACCATGGTTGTCCATGGTTGACCATGGGTGGCTATGATAGAGCATGGTTGACCATGAATGATATTATAAACTCAAGGGAATAATAAGCCCAAGTGAATGATATTATAAACCTAGGAAATTAATACTAAAACCCCAAGGGATTATGAACCCAAGGGAATAATATTAAACCCAAGGGACTAATATTATAAACCCAATATATATAAACCTTAAGATAAATATTTTAAACCCTAAAATAAATATTTTAAACCCTGAAATAAATATGGTTGACCATGTTTTATTTTCATATTGAGACAATCCTTGTCACAATGCAACGTTGGACCATGGTTGACCATGATTGATTTTCATATCGAGAAAATCTTTGTCACAATGTGTCATTGGACCATAGTTGACCATGGTTGATTTTAATATTGAAACAATAATTGTCACAATGCAACATTCGACCATGATTGAATTTGGTTGATATTATAAATCCAAGGGAATAATAAACCAAAGGGATTGATATTATAAACCCAGGGGAATAATAAACCAAAGGGATTGATATTATAAACCCAAGGGAATATTATTAAACCCAAGGGACTAAGATTATAAACCTAAGGTATATAAACCATAATATAAATATTATAAATACTAAAATAAACATGGTTGATCGTGGTTGATTTTCATATTGAGACAATCATTGTACAATGCGGCAATAGACCATGGTTGACCATGATTAAACCCTAAGATAACAATTATAAACACTAAAATAAACGTGGTTGACCATGGTTGACCATGGTGGATTTCTATATTGAGATAATCCTTATCACAATGCAATGTTGGACCATGGTTGACCATGCTTTACCATGATTGATTTTCATATCGAGACAACCTTTGTCACCATGTGACGTTGGAACATGGTTGATTTTCATATTGGGACAATCATGGTCACATTGCTACATTCGACCATAGTTGGCTATGATTGACCTTGGTTGACCATGATTGATTTGTCATAATGCAACATTGGACCATGGTTGACTACGATTGGGCATGATTAACCATGGTTGATTTTCATATCTAAACAATCTTTGTCACAATGCGATGATCGAACACAGTTGAGCATGGGTGACGATGTTTGACTAAGATGACTATGAGCGAACAATGTTGACTATCATTGAGTATGTTTGACCATGGTTTCCATGATTGAATATGGTTGACCATGTTTGACTAAGGATAACTATGAGTGAACAATGTTGACTATGATTGAGTATGGTAAACATATAGTGATGACTATGAGCGAACAATGTTGACTATCATTGAGTATGTTTGACCATGGTTTCCATGATTGAATATGGTTGACCATGTTTGACTAAGGATAACTATGAGTGAACAATGTTGACTATGATTGAGTATGGTAAACATATAGTTGATTAGCATTGACAATAGTTGACTATTTATACATTGACTGCAATGATTTACTGCAGCGGTTAAATATCTTTGTCTATGTCATCATGATGACTCTAGAAATATCTATGCTTAATTGTAAGCATGTTAAACATAATGCCTACCAATTATCATTGTTCAAAATAATTCCTATTGAAATATTTATTAATTGAGTATTAATTATTAATTATTAATTGTTAATTGTTAATTATTGAGTTATTGATTAATTAATTAATTATTATTAGTTTTTGAATTATTACTAATTAATTAATAATTGCTTAAAATAATTGAATTATTAATTATTAATTATTGAATTATTCATTAATTAAATTATTATTAACAGCAATTATTTATTATGAATTATTGATTATGATTAATAACAATTAAATATTATAATAATTATTATTTATTATCATCATCAATAATCAATTATTATTAATAACAATTAATCATTATTTTATTGAATTATTGATTAATTAATAATTAATTATTATTAATTTAGGGAGTAGTGTAATTTACAAATGAAATGACCTCTTTCACCATCATTTTTTTGGTTATTTTTAATTAAAATCCAATATATATTTTTAAAAACTTGAGTTTAAATTGTTTAATCTGCATAATTAAATGCTCAAACCATTTTAAAATATGTTGAATCTATTTATGCATAAAATGAATTTTAAACAACCAAAAATATTGAATCTATTTATGTCTAAAATGTATTTTAGACATTTGTGCATAAATGAAGAGTTACTAAGGTAACTGCCTCCTTCACGACCATGCTAGCACTGTCCATTTGCACTCCAATTCTAAGGAGGTTTTGCTCTGCAAGTAGGGATTTTCTCTCCTGGAATTGCCACCATGGTTTTTCTTCACTCGATGTAAGGTTTATGACACAGATCTCTAAGGACTACAAAGCTTACTTTTCAACCCTTTTTGTTTTGTTCTTGCCGTTGTATATTCTTCATTATATTACTGCACGACAAAGTTGGAGGCTTTCAGGCCACAAAGGATGACGTAAAAATGTGGGTCACCGTAGGAACCATTGATGGTGAGGTGCATGTGGTGAACACCAGTATTACAACAATAATGTTGCAACTCCTGGGCTGCCTACGTTACTCTTATCAACCCGGTAGTTCGTAACAAACTTGGAAGCGACAGTGTTGTATGCACAAGTACTAGTTCTTACTGCAAGCTATCACTTGGTCAGCTGGCGCAAGATCACTAGGAGCTCAAGCCAACTTCTATGGATTCCAAAAGAAGCTCTATATGTGATGAAAGAAAGGAAAGCTTACTCTACAGAAGCTACTCTACTTGCAAAAAGGAGAAAGACTGAAATGTAAAGTAAACCTAGCAAACCCTACTTAACCAACTAATCCTACTTTTGTAGAAAGAATTATGAAAACCATGAAATGAATTCCATTACTTACTCAAGGAAGTAAACAACATCTACTCAAGCTATTTCTAGAAGTTAATGAGCAAAAAACATCTTTTTGTGTGAATTTAACATGCATGCATTTTATTGTGTGTGAAGGTGGAGGCAAATAGGTAGTGTTGAAGGGACATTTTGGGGTTTGAGGAGATGTAAGATGGTGTGGATAGGTCCTAGGAGGTCTCAGGTGGCCTTCTGGAGGCTTTTCCCAAAATCGACCTTCAAAAGGAAGCCTACAGGAAAATCTACAAGAGGACACAGGGGATCTACAAGAGGTCTACAAGAGGTCTACAAGAGGATGCTGATAGCAGTTTTGAAGGTTTTAAAGGTGTGAGAGTGGTTGGAAAGGGTAGATGAAGGTTGGGATGATGTGTTAGGGTGCCTAGGGTTCACCAAGGATCAATAGGAGAGGGAAAGATGGTCGGGAGAGAGGAAGAAATCCTATGGAAAAACACAGAAAACTAAGGCAGATTTGAGGTGAACTTTGGGCGACCTGTAGGGCATAGATCAGGGAGAGAATGTGATGGCTAATAGGTTGTCTTGCTGTGAGAAGAAATTTGCTGCAAAAGAACTGACAATCAAACAATGAACTCAAACAAGCAAGGAAATTAAGTACATCAAAAAACAGAAATTTTCATCAAGCTAATCTAAATTATGAGATATGGAAAGAAATGTGGAAAAATGCTATAATGAGATAAAGCATGGAAGAAGACTTATTGCAAAGGTAGAAATGAGCATGGTGAAAGAGATATAAAGCAAATCATTGACCTTTTAGCAAAACACAACACTAAAAATCCTATGGAGAAGGAAAATTTGTGTTTCTATGGTAGCAAAAGGGTCTTAGCCTCAGTTCATGTTCCCAAAGGGAGGAAAGGAGGCCAAGGCACAATTGTTGGCCTTTTGTATCTTCTTTCTATCACTATTTACCCTGCTATAGAAAACACAAATGGAAACAACCTTCTAAATCACCAAAAGCAACCTATTCTTAACCAAGAAAGAAATTCATCTAACAACAACCAATCCATAAATTGAAACAAAGCATATAAATACAAACAAGAGGAGCTTGGCTACTTGGATTGGGCCCTAACCCAAGAGCTTCAACCCTCTGAGGTAACTCAGTGCTAGCTCAAGAAGAATCTCATCTTTATTATCAAAATAGTAATAGGTTTACATGAAACTATCACCAAAAGTAAGCTCGAAGTTGAGCAGAGCAAAACTGCAACAAAAATTCGATCATAGTGAGGTCCTAGGCCTCTCTACTTATACAACTGAAGCTCCCAACAACTTCCTTAAAATCAGGGAGGCTTGGCTCCCAAAACTCGAGATAAACATAAGTTATCCTCCAGTTGCTCGGTTGCCTCCTAGTGCATTGATTTGGTTGTTTGTGCTCCGAGCTGAATGAAGGAGAATTCGAAGTGGGGAGTAATAAATGAGGGGGATTCCCTCC
Organism: Pinus taeda; assembly: GCA_000404065.3. Classification (NCBI taxonomy): domain Eukaryota; kingdom Viridiplantae; phylum Streptophyta; class Pinopsida; order Pinales; family Pinaceae; genus Pinus; species Pinus taeda. The sequence goes on along the minus strand of APFE030055843.1, from coordinate 25,570 downwards.
TATAAATCCTCTCCTTTGTCCACTTCGAATTATTTCTGCCAGTTTTCCATTGAATCTTTGACTTTGTCTTCAAAATTCAACAAAAATCTGCATTAAACACATATTAGACCTCATGGCATCTGATGAGCCCCGAATTGGGTAACTTATTGGGCTCATTTTGCCTAATTGTCCTTGTTCAATCCTCCATTTTCATAGATTATGCATGTTTTTTAGTATGTTTATGTTATTTGAACGAATAAGGGTGGTCACTCTACTAGGGAGGCTAATACGTGGTTATTTCAGGTTTTTTGGACAAGTTTTGGAGGAAAACCAAGCAATTATGGGCCAGGTGACAGCCGAACTTAAGGTGAGGATTCGTAGGGGGTTGTCTCTAGCATTAAATGGCCCTTCCTCGAAATCTCCACCCTCAACTCCGAGCTCAACAGGCCACGAAAACAAATCCTAAAGGTAGCCAAGTAGCTTTGGGAAGAGTGACCATTTACTAGCAGTTGGAACAGCTGAGTCCCTTGAATTTAGGAGGGTTGCTAGGCCCCTCGTAGTGTATAAATAGGAAGGCCTCAGCCTTCGTAGTTTACTTTTGGAACTGTTGTATTTTTTCACTAGAGTGCTGTCATTTTCTCAGCTCGTTTTCTTGTAGCTACTGCTGTATAACTTTCTTGTGATGATTATTTTTGGATAATGAAAAGTAGTTCTATTTGGCATCAGCTCTAAGTTTTTATAGGAGCCTGTAGCTCTTGGGGTTGGGCCCAACCTAAGAGCCAAGGCCTCGTTCATGTATTGTTATTTGTTTTTATGTCTTTGCAAAATAATTTTTGTTTAGTAGATTAACACCTTGCTGGTTATTGCATCGTCGTGTCCCTGAATTTTGTCACAAAATGCCATCCAGTTGGCACGGGTGAAGAGTTCCACTACCGCGGGGTGTTCACGCAATTTTCTGGAATCTGAGGGTCCCTTCCTGATAAACCCTCCTGGCATGGTGAGAGTACTCTGTTTTGGCTTATTCTCTGATCAGAAAGGGGTATTTTGTTTATGGTTTCCTCCCCTGAACTTTGAAGACAATATCCCTTAGGTGTTTATATTTCACTTTGCACCAATTCCCTGGTTATAATGCTGTTGCTGCCCAAAAATCGACTGTCAAAAGGTAATTAGACTCCCACAGACAGAGTGCAGAGCTTAATTTTCATCCCCAGCATGCATTCAACCACATAAAAGTCACATTCTTCATGCACAGGTTAGCCTTCACAGCGGCTTATCGTTTCTATAGGAGGAATTTCTTAACAAGAATCGTGGAGGAGAATTTGACGTAGAACCAACTGAAATATTTCGTGTATCACATAGGAAAACTACTGTTCTTGACCCACAGGCACACTTGCTTCTAATTCTCCTACTTCAGACAGTTTAATTCACCACCTTTCGAAATATCATGCATGGGAATGGTGTTTTCGAGCCTACCTCTCTTCGAAACTCCAATTTCGACGCAGGCAGTCCAGGTTTCTCTTCTCTGGGAGGCTATGCCGTGTTTCCTATAGAGTTCCTTCCTATAGAGAGCTGTGTCGGGTACTGGAGGATGTCACGTTGCTTCTGAACGAGCCTAGGACACGGGAGGATTTTGAAACGTGCTGAGAAGCTCGGGCTAACAAACTGCAGGGGAGGAGGACGTGTACTTTGTTGAAAACGGTTGCAAGTGTAAATGACAGCGGTTCATCGTGAGTTCTTCAGCCGAGCAATTTCGAATTACGGCGCAATTCCTGGTGATGGGGTGAGGTACAGGCCGATCCGTTAGCCAACATCATGGCCATTATTCTCCTGCGTGTCTCTGGCCGCCATTACTTCCCCTCTAACATTAACCGCCGCCACCACTATCAGTCCGTCGATTTCTCGACTGGACACTTCCCACGTGTCGGCTGCATGTCTCTTTAGTGTAACCGAGCTCGTTTGGATCCCACGAGGCCACTCGACTGACTGTGGGTGGCCAGTTGACTGGCCACTGAATTCATTCAATCCGCACCATTTCACAGACATGCAGTTTTCACAGTATAGTCTATGCAATTTGACGAATAAGGTTAGACACTTACCTGTGTGGCCGTGGACGTGTTCTGCAGGCTTTGGGACATGGAATGATGGCTTTTCTCACTGCTGCTTCGTGCACAAGTGCTGGAACTCCTTCTTTCATTGGCTGATGCTGTATGCATGGCTTTGAGACCCAATCCTCTGGTCGTAAACACTGCATGCACAGGCTTCGTCTGATTTCAACTGTTGAGGAGGTGTTCACGTCCGAACGGAGCTTGTTACATGTTCCCTGTGTTGATTTCAGCTGCTATGGATCAGCTGCTATAGGATTCCTGTAGGACATCTTGTCACTGCTTCTCCTCCTGGGATGCAGGCTAAACAAGCAGGGCTACATTCACTGATGAAGAGTCTAGGTGGAGCTTGAACAGGGCGCCACATGGTGTTGGATTGGATAGAGGTGTGGCTTCAGGTCTAACAAGTTGATCCCAACCATTAGATTCCCTCTCAAACTTGAATTTGGCTCGTCCGAAAGTTCTACAAGATGTTTCCTGTAGAAATTCAAGACTTCCTGTAGAAAAGCCTGGAACTTCCTGTAGAAAGCCCATAACTTCTTGTAGAAGGCCCAATCTCAACCCGAATGTGACCAAATCCTAGGAGAGGTGAGTGGCCATGGAGGGAGTGTCTGAAGGGGTGTCTTTGAGCCTAGTACGGACCCCTTTCCTCGTTTTGTGCGCCCCTCTTTTCTTGCAATGTAGGATGTCCTGCAACCTGCAATTACTTCACAAAGATTAGTCCTTTTTTTTCTTTTTTTTTTTAACAAGACAACTAGGGCGCCGCAAGGAGGTTTTCACCCTCACCGTTTGCCCTAGGCACCTCAAAGAGGTTTTCACCCAAGGATCTTTTTATTCCACATTTTTTTTTATTTCTCTAGAGACATTTGGGGCACGATGAGGTTTTCACCCTCACTGTCTGCCCTAGGCGCCTCAAAAAGGTTTTCACCCAAGGATCTTTTATATTTTTGTTTTTTTCTCTTTTTTTTTTTTTGATGATCAAAGTGTGGGTGGAATAGGGGCAGAGCCCTGCTCCACTACCAGCACTGATTTTTCCAAAGTTTCAATGAATTCATGCCTCAAAAGAGGTTTCCTGTATATTTTCAACCGATGTCCATTAACAAGCATGGGGATGGCTTCTTCATCAATGGTCCTGATAAGGACTGAACCATTGTCATTACACTTCTGCACTGCATATGGTCCTATCCATATTGTCCTCAGCTTTCCTTTGAAATCCTTGTATCTTTAGTCATACAGCAATGCCCAATCTCCCGGATGGAATTGCTTTTCATTAAGGTGCCAGTCGTGCCATATCTTCCTCTGAAGTTGGGCTACTTCTGAGTGGAGGAGGGCCTGCATTCTTTGTTCATCTAATCCATTCAGCTGCAGTAATCTTTCACATTGAGCATGGCTGAGATCTAGGTCCAGCTGAGTTGCCACCCTCAATGTGTTATACTCGAACTCTATGGACAACAAAGCTTTCTTCCCATAGTCCAGCTCATAAGGTGTGAAACCGGTTGTAGTTTTCCAAGTGGTGTTGTAGGCCCAGGTGGCCTCAACCAGGAGATCTGCCCAATCCTTTCTGCTGCTGCTCACCACCTTAGTCAAAATCCCTTCCAACGCTCTATTAGTGACTTCCACCTATCCATTTTCTTGGGGATGATATGGGGTGGAAGTCCTATGCTTGATCTTGTGATGAGTGAGCAAATCTTCAATCAGGTTGGAGGTGAACTGGCTTCCTTGATCGGTGACTAACTGTCTTGGGTAGCCAAACTTGTAGAAGATGTTTTCCCTTAAGAACTCAGCCACTTTCTCTTCTGTCGCTGCCTTGATTTCCTTTGTTTCTGCCCACTTTGTCAGGTAGTCGGTGCACACAATGATGTAAGACCTTTTCTTTGAAGGAGGGTTGATAGGTCCCATGAAATCCATGCCCCACTTCTCAAATGGCTCGAAAGTCACTTGAGGTTGGAGGGGCATTTCATCCCTTGGAGTAGGTTTCCCCATCCTCTGACATCGATCACACTGGCTGATGTATCTTCTGACATCTTGATGAAGAGTAGGCCAATAGTAGCCAGCCTGTAGAATTTTGAAGGCGGTCCTTTTTGCTGCAAAGTGGCCTCCACATGGTCCATCGTGACAGGTTAGGAGGATGTCAAAGACTTCCTCTTCCCTAACACAACACCTCAAGATATGATATGGGCCGAGTTTAAACATGTTTCCCCCGATCCAAGTGAATGGGGCACTCTTCCTCACGATTATGCTCTTCTCCTTTGAGGACAAATGCGGAGGGAACTGTGATGAGACCAAGTAGTTTGCTATATCAGCAAACCATGGAGAGAGTACTAAGATAGAAAACAAGTGTTCATCTGGCATCTGGTCATCCACTGTCCCTTCCTCACCTGCTGGCAAATCCAATCTAGATAGGAAGTCAGCAACAACATTTTCCTTACCTGGCTTGTCAACAATAGTCAAATCAAATTGCTGCAACAAAAGTAACCATCTAATGATACGAGCATTCACATCAGGTTTATTCATTAAATATCTAATCGTAGCATGATCAGTGTGTACAAATTTTTTATAACCAGTGATGTAGTGTCTGAACTTGTTTAAGGAATGGACTACGGCCGAGAACTCTTTCTTGGTTATCGTATAGTTCATCTCTGCCTTGGACAGGTTTTTGCTAACAAAGTATATGGCATATGGCAATTTCTCCTCAACTTGTCCTAAGGCTGCTCCTATGGCTTTGTTTGAGGGATCGGTGTGGATGTGGAAAGGTATGGCCCAGTTTGGACCTCTCAAGATCGGGGCGGATACCAGCTTACCTTTCAACTCATCCAGAGCCCCTTGGCAGTCATTAGTCCATTTAAATTCGACATCTTTTCCTAAGAGGATAAACAATGGCAAGGCTAGCTTACTAAAATCTTTGATGAATCTTCTATAATATCCTGCCAAGCCTAGAAAACTCCGAACATCTCTCACCTTTTGAGGAGGTGGAACCTTCTGGATTATAGAAATTTTGTTAGGATCCACCTGCAATCCTTGTTGATAAATGGTATGACCTAGCACAGTCCCTTCAATCATCAGGAATTCACATTTTTTAGGACTGAGGGATAGGTTCATCTCAATGCACTTGCTTAAAACTTTTCCCAGGTTAGACAAGGCTTCTTGGAAGTTAGACCCATAAGGAGTAAAGTCATCCATATAGATTTCCACCGAATCATGAACCAGCTCAGCAAATATGCTCAATACTGCTCTCTGGAAAGTGGCAAGAGTGTTTCATATCCCAAAGGGAAGGACTCGGTAGGCAAAGGTACCCCATGGACAAGTGAAGGTGGTCTTATCTTGGTCTTCCGGGCTGATTTGGATCTGATTATATCCGCTAAACCCATCTAGGAACGAAAAGAACTTCTTCCCTGCCAGTCCATCCAACACTTGATCTATGAAAGGCAAAGGGAAATGGTCTTTCTTGGTGGCCTTGTTAAGTTCCCGGTAATCTACACAGATTCTCCACTTCCCGTTCTTCTTGGGCACAAGCACCAGAGGTGAAACCCACTCACTATCGGAGATGGGGTAGATGAATCCTGCATCCAATAACTTTTGTGATTCCTCTTTGACAATGTCTTTAAGGGTTGGATTCATTTTCCTCTGAGGCTGCCTGACGGGTTTACAATCCTCTTTAATGTAAATATGATGGGTACAGACCGAACGATGGACTCCTTTCATTTACTTATAACTTGAGGCAAAAGCCTCCAAATGGCGGTTCAACAAGCTACACAACTCCTTCTCCTGGGAGGGAGATAAGGAGGAGCTGATCTTTAAGGTTCTTTCAGGGCCAAATTCCACATTCTTAACTCTAGGAGAGGTCGGATCAGTCACACAGAGGTCCACTAGAGCACTGGCTTGGGTATCTTCCACCAACTCTTCTAATGACAGTGCACTAGGAGGTGGATTTTGAATCAAATCCTCAATCAAGTCATCCTCGGTTTAAGGGCCTCCCCTGGTGGCTTCTATGGTGCACAAAGGTGCAGAGTAGACCTCATCCTCATCTCCCTCTTCCAACCAGAGTGCTAAGTCATGTTCTAGCAGTGGTTGGGCAGGAGTATAAAGGACTAGCTACTTATACATAGGCCCATTCTTGATGGTCATGCTTCCAGCTCGACAACTGATGTAAGCATCCGCAGTAGTTAACCAAGGCCTTCCCAAGATGAGGGTATATCTAGTAAGTTTAGCCTTTGGCTGAAGGACCAAGAAGTCAGCAGGGTACTCCCAAGAGTCAATGGAGACCAAGACATCTTCCATAATCCCTTCGGGAGTCACGGTGGAGCAGTATGCTAACTGCAGTACTGTCAAGGTCTTCCTTAGGGAACTCTGAAGGTTGAGTTTAAGCATAGTGCCCCTGGTCATCACATTAATGGCAGCCCCTAGATCAATCAAGGTATGGGGGATTATGGTGCCATTAATGTGGACATCAACTACAAGACTCCCAGGGTCCAAATATTTGGACAGATTACTTGCCCCGACATCAGATCAAATAGTTGTTCTATGACATTGATAGTCGGGGCATCTCTCTTGCATCGAATTGGATGCCTGAAAAACTTCTCCTTGATCAATTTGTTGTATATTGGTACATCTTTTATGGCCTGGAGAAGTCGTATTTTCACACACAACTGCTTGAGTTCTCCCAGAAGTTCAGTCTCCTCTGGGTTTGGTTGCATGGTTACTGTTAGTCACTCAGGAAAGGGTGGAATGGCTTTGAGTTCACTTCCCTATTTCTCTTCCTCCTCCTCTAGGGAAGGAGGTTGGCGTTTTGGAAGGACCTTCCCAGATCGCAGGTTTATCTCCTGGATCTCCACAGCATAGGTAGGGCATGTCGTTTCCCCAGTATATACCTACTGGGCCTGTCTGTTGTTGGGGTTCGGGTTCAGTTGAGCAGGCATTTGGGGTTGTCTTGGAGGAGCAGGAGGTAATGGTTGTGGTTGAGCTGGTGGTGGAGGCAGAATAGCGGGAGGAGGGTTGTATTGGGGCCTCCACCCCGGTTGAGGTGCATTCCACTAAGGTTGTGGCTGGACATGAGAATGAAATGAATGAGCAGTAGGTTGAGTATGGTATTGAGATGCATAAGACCACGGAGGAGGTGCGGACCAGGAAGGATGAGTAGGGGGGCCCCAAGAAGGTATATGAGCAGATTGGTTGGGGTTATAATAAGCTTGGGATGTCCCTTGCGTCCCTTGCTGGTAAGGTCTAGGCCCATGTGGCCTCCTTTGGTTGAGGAAGTAGAGAGGTTCAGTAGTCGCCTCGGTCCCTAGGTACATGGATTTAAATCTGGGCAAGTTTTGGCATTGGTTTGTGGGGTGGTCTTCCTCACAAATGAAACACGCCTCTACTGAGTGCAATGGACACTCGTTCTTAGGGTGCTTCCTCGTACATCTGGGACAAAAAATGGCCAAAGCCCTCTCAGCTTCCTCCTTCTTTTGTTGAATTCGGAAGGTATCAAGTTGCATGGCAATGGTCTATCTCATCTCACTTTCGAGGTCTTCCATTTGATTAGCAAACTCATGCTTGGAGAAGGTGGTACTAGCTAAAAGTGGATTCCGCCTTCCTCTTTTCCTGGCTGCCCTAGAATGGTTTCTAAACACAGTCTTTATGTCCTCATAGGGTAGTTGGTAGATTTCTCCTCCAGCTAGCAAGTGAAGGGTATCTAGCAGGTCTACAGGGACTCCTCGGAGCAGAACTAGCTTCAGATATTCAGGGTCAAGTGTGCACCTGGCCCATTTATAACTAAGTTGGAACCTTTCCTCGTAGTCTTCTAAAGACTCATCATTTCCCATGGTCATCCAAAAGATTTATCCCTTTCTTTCCTTTGACCTACAGTAGTCCCGGTATTTGTTGTTAAAGGCTTGTCACATCTGAGCCCAAGTAGTGATATTGTTTCCAGGTAACCCCATGAACTAGCGGAGTGTTGCATCCTTGAGGGTAGAAGGAAAGAGTTTCAACTTTTGTTCGTCCTCAGCATAGTCATAAGTTCGACAAAGGACAACAAACTCAAACAGGAAGGTATCAGGGTCTTCAGTGATCAATCCATGGAAGAGAGGTAAGGCTGAGGGACTTATGTTTTTCATTTTCATGTCCCCATTGGTCTCTCGGAGGGGAAAAGCACCTTATATTCTCTCGTTATCTCCCATACCGTTTTTGCGTTCAGCCATGGTCTCAAGAGGGATGTTCTCTTGCTCTTCTTCTGTTATAGGATCTTCGTATATCTCAGGAGGTTCACCTATAGGTTCTTCTGGATCACTGCCACCAAAGAAGAGAGAAGGGTGACTCTGTGATGTGGTGGGGGTGTTGGGTAAGAATTTTCCGATATTGTCTATGTTCCTACGAGGCATGAAATGAAAGATTTTTGGTTGCTTTTGTTTTTTTTTTTCTGTTTGTACCTGCAAAACTGAAAATAGATTGAATTGCAACTATCTAAATTTATCTTGCTAAAATGAAAATGCGGAATTGAAATGAAAGCAGGAAAGAACTAATCTATTTTGTTGAATTGAAATTGCAAGAATGAAATGCTAGGCTACGCTTGCGAATTGAAATTACGGAATTGAAATGCTACTCTACTCTTGCAGAATTGAAATGCTAGTCTAGGAAAGCGGGAAATGTCTAGTCTACTTTTGCGGAAATGAAATTGCACAAAGGAGATGAAATAAACTACTTGGCAGAAGGTTGTAGAAGAAAATAGAAGAAAAGAAGCAATCACGAATACTCTGACGCTTCCCCGGCAAAGACTCCAAAAAGAGTGGTGAGCTCCAGTATTGCAGCAACAATGCTGCAACTCCTGGGACTCCCTTCTTTACTTTTATCAACCCAGTAGTTCATAACAAACTTGGAAGCGACGGCGCTGTATGCAAAAGTACTAGCTCTTGCCGCAGCTAGCACAAGTCCGCTAGGGGCTCAAGCCAACTTCTATGAGCTCTAAGAAGAAGCTGTTTAACTGATGGATGGAAGCTAAATCGAAGGAAGCTAATCTATTTGCAGAAGGAAACTGGAAAGCTGAAAGCAAACGCAAACCCTAGCAAACCCTAATTTACCAGCTAGTTCTACTGATGCAAGAAAGAGGATGCAAGTTACTGGGAGAGATGCCATTGCCTTTTAAGAAGATGAAATGCATGTATCTAAGCTATGTCTACAGCAAAATCTGAAAGAACCATATTTTGTATTTTTGAATAAGTTGTCAGAATTATCATGCATGCGATTTAATTGTTTTTTACTGTTTAGAGGTGGATTGGCGAGAGGAAATGCTTGGAAGAGGTCGGGAAGGTTCAAAGAGGGCCTAAGGGGTCCCTAGCACCCTTCCTGAGAGTTTCACGGAGTTTGGCCTTCAAGAAACCGCTTTCGTGAGCTTCTACAGGAAGTCTACAGGGGTTATACAGGATGTCTGGAATTTTTACAGGATGTCTGTAATTTTCTACAGGATGTTCAGAAATGGGATTTTGGAGCATGGATGGAGGGAAAAAGGTGGAGGAATGAGTATGGAGGTGAAATAGGGGTGTAGGGGAATTCAAGACTTAGAGGATGGAGTTGAGGAGTGGCGCGGATGGTTAGATTTGTTCAAGGGGGGATGAAACGATGTTGCACAAGAAGATGAGAATCATGGCAAAGTAAGCGAATGAGGAAAATGTAAAGTAAGGGTTCTAAGTGAAGGATGAAGTAGGTAGGTTGGATGGAGTATGGGCAGGTAAGGAAGGATAACAGGTACTCTGCAAGTGGTTTTTCAAACTGAACAAACAAACACTTATAGAACCTATGACCTAGTTACTTCACTCTATTCTGACCTAAGTAACAGCAAAAGGAAATGAACAGAAGTTTATTCGAAATGAAATGCGTGTAATGACTATACAACTAAGCAATAATAAGCTGAAGCATTTAAACACTACTAATATCATCATCTGCAAATGAGGATTCCAACACTAAGAATTGCATGACAAAGAAAAACAGCGTTTTTGTTGGCAACAATGTCACCTTTGTCCCAGCTCACGATCCCACTGAGGGAGAGGTGAGATCAGAGGTGCTTGATGGCATTTTTCTGGAGATCTTCCCTGTTACTAATCTATCAACTAAATTTGAGCATGCAAAACCCTATCTGATCATTAACCATGACCTATGTAACCAGCAAAGTGTTAATCTACTAAACAGAAATTATTTTGCAAAGACATAAAAACAAATAAAAATACATGAAGGAGGCCTTGGCTCTTATAAAAAAATTCAGAGCTGATGCCAAATAGAACTGCTTTTCATTATCCAAAAATAGTAATCACAAGAAAGTTATACAGCAGTAGCTGCAAGAAAATGAGCTGAGAAAATGACAACACTCTAGTGCAGAAATACAACAGCTCCAAAAGTAAACTACGAAGGTTGAGGCCTTCTTATTTATACACTACGAGGGGTCTAGCAGCCCTCCTAAATTCAAGGGACTCAGCTGTTCCAACTACAGTAAACAGTCACTCTTCCCAAAGCTACTTGGCTGCCTTTAGGATTCGTTTTGGTGGCCTGTTGAGCTCGGAGTTGAGGGTGGAGATTTTGCGGAAGGCCATTTAATGCCAGAGACAACCCCCCTACAAATCCTCACCTCAAGCTTGGTTGTCACTTGTCCCATGATTGCTTGGTTTTGCTCCAAAACTTGTCCAAAAAACCTGAAATAACCACGTATTAGCCTCCCTAGTATAGTGACCACCCTTATTCATTCAAACAACATAAACATACTAAAAAACATGCATAATCTATGAAAAATGGAGGATTGAACAAAGACAATTAGACAAAATGAGCCCAATAAGTTACCTAATTCGGGGCTCATAAGGTGCTAAAAAAGGAAACATCGGTGTCATGTTTGAAATGTAGAAACCCTAAAACAACTAATTTTTGAAGTGCCATATCTTCTTCATTGGAACTCTGATTTAAGAAATTTTTAAAATATCTTATTTTGGTCCAAAGAATTCATATCTAAAATTAGCTTCTCTAAATTCTATATGAGAAGCCTTAGAAATTTACTCAAATGTTTTAGCTCCAAAATTGAAAAACGATAAAAGAGAAAATTTGGCCCCTTTTATCTAGAAAGTGTTTTGATATTGGTTGCGATGATCCTTAGCACATAAAAATTTCACAAACAAAGAAAATCCTTATACATCATGTATAAAAAAGGTATGGATCCACCATACAGATTATTTTATTGAAGGTTCAACACCTATTCACTTGCGTCTTTGAGGGGGCAACATCCTAGTGAGTGAGGTGTAGAAATTAGGCTTTAGATTTGCAACTACTCATGAAATTTTAATCAAATCACAAGGCACAAACCTACTCTATTTCTCTGTGAACATTAATTCACAATTTAGAACAAAAATCTTAGACATGCAAGAAGAAATAACACACATGCAATAAGTATTTTTATCTATGGAAAGCAATCTGCTAAAAACCCCAATGCCTACTTGCATTAATCAAATGAATAGAGATTTATTGTAATTGCTTTGCTCAATTGAGCACACCGTGCAAGTGCATAACCTATCTCTTTTCTCCCTAAAGGCCTTTGACCCAGACTTAGTCAAATTTTGACTCAGCCTAAGCTCCTATTTCCTTATGCTATTCCTTGAAGAATTAACCCCTTATTATTTAGGAAAGTCATCTAATCGAATTACGCAATTCCTTAGGTTGATCATCTGACTACATACAACACCTATACACTCAAGACTGGTCTACAACTGATGTTACACTGTCTTGGAATCTCCACCTCAACTGGGTAACTCAATTTCTCTGCATGCACTAGCTATTTTGGGTTGATTTATCAGTTAACTGAATGATCACTGAGTTTGACTGAAGTCCCACTACTTAACTAACCTTCCACTAGTTCCTCCAAAAGTTGGAACTAGTTTAAATGTAAAAAACCCGAGATAGCTGACCTTGATTGCTACAAATTAGCAATCACACATGTTGAACTAAACAATAACTCCTCCAACTCGAATTTACTAAGTAAATTGGGTGACATAAGCCATGTCACACAAGTTAACATCATCCAAGTGGTTTGTTGATTTGGAAATAAAATTTTCTCAATTTAAAAAGGCAAAATCAAATTGAGAATTTATTGCTGCATTTTTCAACGTCATGTTCTAATACGTTCGCACATAAGGAGGACTCCATCCTTATTTACAGTTACCTAGCAAACCTTGAACATAACCAAATGGTAGCTACCTGGTGGGCCTTCTTTAACGATGCCACATCATTTTTTTTAATGTTAATTACTTAGTAGGCCCTATTTAATAATGGATTTTATGATTAATCAAATTGTTAGTATCACATTTACAATGTGTTGCTTTGAGCACCCCCTTATGAAGGATCAATTGGGACTATCTAGAAGAATGACATCAAAATGGTGTATAGATATGATAACAATTTTATGAAGAGTTAATTTTTACTAGTGAATCAACTACAATGTTATCATGATGTCGCAACTTCAATGTACAACTTCTAAGATCAAATGCAAATTTCGATGCAATATTAATAGGGGATAATGCAAATAAACAAAATTAAAGTTTTTTGACATATCATGAGGCAAAAGTGACATAACTGCAATGATCTCAATGATGTCGAAGCATGATGGACAACAATAAGAATTAGTGAGTCGAGGTTGTGAAGGCATCAAAGATGCAAATTTACAATGTTATCAACTTTCATTATAATAGTGTCCAAGTTTGAAGAACTTATACTCCTTCAAATTTTGTGAAACTTCTCATTATTCAAAACTTCCAACACCAATATAATATGTTGTAGATGTTTATTTATGTTGCCTTTAAATTAGAATGGCATCTTAGTAAACAAAAAGAAACTTACAATCTATGGTTGACATTAGTCCATACTACCCCTTTCACATGTTATCTTAAAATTCATGTTAAGACAAGTGAAATACACTTAACATATATGCTTCTTGGAATTCTTTTTGCTACATAAATACCTAATTTATTTTAAAAACTTGCTATCACGGATTGGTTGAGAGAATTATCTTGCAGTAACATATAAACCCAAATATACTATGATCCTTATGTTAATGGGGGCAATCATAAGGGAGTGGTACCTTGTACTAACATATGGTTGCTTAGTTGTAGTGTGAGCATTCCTTCTTTCCCTAATCTTTCACTCTACTCCTTTTTGCCACAAAAATAAATATCCATGACTAGTAGTACTCTGTAGTACCCCTCTCACTTGCTTCACCAAAATGCCCATTAAAATAAGTCGGACATGGCCAAAATCCATGTCTTGGAATCATTTTTACGACATAACACCTCTTTAAGTAAGGATGCAATAACTCAACCATCAACTTCATCAATGTAGTTAATGCCTTGGTTACACCAAAAGGCATGAATCACCATTCATGCACTCTATTCTTTGTTTTGACTATTATCTTTTACTCTTATTCCTCTCTAATTCTTATGTTATGATATTGACTCTTCAAATTAATCTTATTGAAATAATTCTTACCACTCAAACAATCCAATAAGTCATATATCCTTGGAAATGAGGACCTACACTTCACTATTATCTAATTAAGTGCTCTTGAGTTAAAGCACACTCTTTAACATCATCCTTATTTTGTATGAATAACATTAGTTACTACACAATGTGGACTCATACTTTCAACAATCAATGCTCAACCTATCAAGTCAACACTGAGTTCTCCAACAAATTCAACATATGCATGGTTTGATTTGATGGTGTTACCTTTGGAAATAAATCTATTTAATGTGTAATCTCCCTCTTTGTTGGATGTTCATATAGTAAATCTTCCCTTGGAATGTTTGGAAAAACATCAAACAATTATTTACCTCCTTAGGTATATCTTCCTCTCTTGTTGTTATTTCCCCTTTATCATCTTCTTCCTTTTTCACCTTCCCATATACAACTACATATAGCATCACCTCTCAGCTAGTCAGAAACTGTCTTATTCAAAGTTATTATCCTTACTTATTTTCACAAACTTATTCATGTTGCAAAAAATCTTATCAAATAGCAACATGGCCTTTCAATTTGGCAATTGTGAACTTCACCTTGTTTGGATCTTCTATCTTCTCATACTCAAAGTACCTTTCCATCTCACTTATTTAATCCACACGGGATTTTTGTATTGGACTTCCAATCTAATGAAAAAACTAACCTTGGTTCCTCTTTTACCTTTCAAGCAAAATAATAATCGTGCTACAACATCTCCTTCTTTCTTAGCTTTTTAATCCCCTTGATGTTATGATTTTGCACTGATTTTATATTGAATTCTCCAATTCTTCCTCTTAATTCATATATATTTATCAATTTATAATCATTCTCATTCCTCTTCTTGTGATGGCTACACATTTCACTTTTTAGATTTTCAAAATTCTAGGGAATTCTACCTTAGATTTTCTTCCAATTAGCATGGATTCTCAATTCTTCTATAATACTAGAATATCCCATTTAAGTGTCTTATCTTACTCCCCTATCAAAATTTATGAACATGGAAGGGATATGAACCTTAATCAATCTTTGCACCCCTGGCTTCACACTAGAAAAAGATATGAGATAAATTATATAAATAAATCCATGTATAAGACACAATAAAAGGTGTGTTGTGTGTGTGTGTGTGTATATATAAAGAGAGAGAGAGAGAGATCTCTCTCTCTCTCTCTCTCTCTCTCTCTCTCTCTCTCTCTCTCTCTCTATATATATATATATAATATATATATATATATATATTATATTATATATATATATATATATGTATATACATATATATAGTATATACATATACATTATATACATATATCATATACATATACATTATATATATATATATATATATATATATATATATATATATATATGTATATGTATATGATATATATATATTATATGTATACTATATATATATATATATATATATATATATATATATATATGCTCAATTTCAATACCCATTGTAATCATATATAGAATCCCTTATTGCGCAACAATAGAATGATCTTTGACATCCAATCAAAGTAATTAGAAGAAGTGAAGATCATTGTAAGTTGGTCCATTCTACATCGGTTGTACTAATTTGATAATTTTGCAATAAAATATCAATATTTCTCACAAACTCACTAAAATACCATGTTGGATTTTAAGCACAATCACAAGATCTAGTGTGAAAAAAAATACTAGACAAACAACTTGCAAAACAAGAAAAAAGAGAGAATAAAACAATTGGTAAATTGACTAACGAACCAAGGGGACATTTCAAAATACTCATATAATCCAATGATATATTATTGTTGAACATGTGTATAATATATAAACTCTTAAGGAGGAAGAACTAATTCGAATTATGTTGGGGTTTCAAGTGCATGTACTTAATATAACTCAAAAGCTTTTTCTCTAGTTGGCAAATAAGTTCAAATTAGATTAGAAGACCCAAAATTAGCAAATATCCTAAGATGGGGAGAATTATAAGTAAGTGGAGTTGGAAATATGTTAGAATTGATTATTAACTCTCACATGCAAAAAACTAACTCAACTAGACTCCAAAATAGAATTAGAAGTCAACTAATAAAAGGAGGAGAGAGAAAAATGACAACAACGAAAATTCCAAACTAGAACCATATTGCAGCAATGGGAAATTATTCTCCTAATTGTTAATTTAATTTAACAATTTATTTGTTGTTTGCTATGACAAATATTGAATAAATCACACTGCAATCTACACAAATAAAACTGCAGAAGAATAAATGCTGGAAGAAATGCTAGCACACACACATAAAATTAACACAATTTTTTTTGGACAAAAGTCCCCGGAAAAATCCAACTTGGGGAAACTAGTGCAACAACTAAGGGTTTTTATTACTAAACAACAGTGAAATAATCGGAGTACAATCTAGATGTTGAATACTGGAAATCCTGCAGAAAAAATACTGGAAAAAATATCTTGAGAGAAATTACCCTCACTCCGAGCAATACTAACACTTGACAACTTACTGAAAATAAAGTCGTCCTCCTAGCTCTGCGCAACTACTACATCACCTCAGTGCAATCTACAACAAATTAAACTTAGAACAACTGAAGATCAAGCCGTCTTGCCTTCTGTTGACCAAGAAACTAACCCTCCGACACTCTAGAAATACTTTTTGACCACTGGAACTGAAAATCGCTTCACCCCAACAAAATTGAACTTGCTCACTGAAGCTTCTGCGTAATTTCCTGGAGAAATCTTGGCCTTTCTCTACAATGCACTCACCGGATCTAGAAATATTCATTCGGCTTCACTGTCTCTGCCCCTCTCTCACTGCTTCAATATTTGGCTCTCTCTAGCAACTGACTACTGCTACTCTTGAAATTGATCCGCTAAAAAATCAAACCTCTCAAGTGTCTTCTTCATCACCACATCAACCTCCTCTTATAACCCTCTGTTGGAGCACCAACGACCAATATCAAAACATAATCGATGGCTAGGATCATCTTGGAGTTGATTCGTGTGAGTTTCTAGATCATTCACACCTTGACATAATTAATTCTGATTAATTAACCGTATTCCCCAAGTTTAGACTTAAGAAATATTTAAAAATTGGTTAATAATCTAATTAAGTCATTTCTAGGCGGGATTTCCATAAACGATTCTAGGTTTTGGAGATCTCATGTATTCTAGCCTCTCCACAAATTTTGTGGCTAGAACACATCTGACGTTACCGAAAACATCACTCCCTCTTAGCGATGAATGTGTTATAGTGTTACTGCACACCCTATGGCAACACCGTGTCTCTACATAATCTCTTGTCACGTTTATGATGTTTGGCCATGCTACCCACCAACCATTGTGCAAATTTGATATACACTACATCTATCTTGTTGTTGATCCTGTTGTACTATTGCCAATGTTGCATCTGCACTGCAACTCCCTCTCATCTATTGTTGTTGCAACTGAAAAGAATCCAAAATACTGAATCAATTGTGATCATTATAATGCACCTGTCACCCAAGTCTCTGATTGTTGCTAGTATATGCATTATAATTGAAGAATCTATGTTATTGCTGACTCTGCATTGTGCCAACTGCACAGCTGCCAACTCTTCACCACGCTCCCAACCATCTGACTGCTACTAGTCTGTGCAACTGTCACTCTAGCATTTGATTGCATCAACTGTCACTGATCCATCCTGCTTTTGAATACTGTGGGCTTCTGCAGCAAGGTATTGATCCATGAGATGGACTCCTCACGAATCCTGCCCATTTGTAGCGCTGTAGGGCTACAACACCAAGTAACCGCACCTCACTCCTGGAGGTATATCAACAAAAATGGCGAAGTCTTCCTCCAACCTGGAGGACAACCTATCGATCTTTGTTGATGTTGCCTATTGGTCCTGCTTCTCCTCCTTGTCCTTCTTCTTGATAGGACACTGGGTACTGTAGTGACCAAGCTCACCACATCTAAAGCACTTGATCTTTGACAAGTCCTTCTTCTTCTTCCACTGCTCCCCCTATCCTTGACTAAGACCCTTCGATGTGAGGGCCACTTTCTCCCCCTCCTTCACCTAGTTCTGCCCGCTGCTGCTGTCACTAATGGAGATCTTTAGAAGAGCTCCCCTCAATTCCTCCTACTACAAGTCAGCCCACATCCTGTCCTAATCTCGTAGCTTGTATATTCCCAATATACTTTGGACAAAAACCTACCAATCCTCGGAGACACTGTTGAGTGCCAATCTCATAAGCTTTGTGGGTTGAGGCGCTGCCTCAACTGATGCCAACGAATCTCAGACCTCCTGAATCATGGCGAGGAAGGGGTCTATGCCTTTCCCCTTCTGCATCATGATGCACCTCAACTTCTCCTCTAAGTACATCTTCCGCTGCTCGGAAGTGGACTGATATAGCATGGCGAGAGCAGCCCACATCTATTTGGAAATATCCTTGCGAGGTATGTGTGAGACTATATGGCCCTAGACTCCATCTAGGATCAACTGCTTCGCTCGTGCCATCTCCTTTATGTACTCCTTTAGCTAATCCACATGTCGGGGAACTGTTACAACGCTATCTATATAGAGCTCCAGGACATATTCATCCAACATGAAGGACATCTTGGCCTTCCCAATGACATAGTTGGATGAGCCATCCAACCTATCCTGATCTCTTAGCCCAGTTGTAGCCATATCAAGAAAATGTCGAAGATCTCTTATTTCATTTTACTCAGTTATTGCTATGTTATTTGCACTCCCTTTTGGAGTGAGAATATTTGCTCACAACAACTATTGTTCTGCAAGGAAAAATCGAACTTCTTGAGACTAGAAGTTCCCTGAGGAAAATTTTCCCTCAATTGTGAGTGTTTCTCTCTCTTCCACCTGACGTTGGCTCTGCTCTAGCGAACTACTGCAAAACCCTCTGCGTCTAGCTAGAGATATACCTAATGAAAGTGCTAAGCTACTCCCTCTGCCTATGGAATCACTTGATCTAGAAGGATCAAATTTTTCTGCCCCTCACATAGAAAAATCGGTCTTCCTCAAGCAACTCGACCTCCTAGAAAAAGACTGCGTTGCACTTGGGAATTTCGACCTGCTGCCCTTGCTGAGAAGCAAAATTCATTTCCTCCATTTATAAGCTCTCCAACTGATCAACTTGGCTCTAATGCCATGTGAAAATTCCAAACTAGAACCTTATTGCAGCAACTGGAAACTATTCTCCTAATTGTTAATTTAATTTAACAATTTAGTTGGTTTGATACGACAAATACTGAATAAATCACACTACTATCTACACAAATAAAACCGTGGAAGAATAAATGTTGGAAGAAATGCTAGCACACACACATAAATTTAACTCAATTATTTTTGGACAAAAGTCCCCCATAAAAACCCAACTTGGGAAAATCGGTGCATCAGCTGAGGGTTTTTTTTAATTATTAATCTGAGTACAATTTGGATGTCGAATACTGGCAATCCTGCAGAGAAAATTTTGGCAAAAATATCTTGAGGAAAATTACCCTCACCCCGAGCAATCCCGACACTTGACAACTTACTGAAAATCAAGCCATCCTCCTAGCTTTGTGTAGCTACTGTGTCATCTCTGCACAATCTACTACACACTTAGCTCGGAACAACTGAAGATCAAGTCGTCCTACCTTTTGCTGATTGAGAAACTAACCCTCTGACACTTTGGAGATACTTTCTGGCCTTTGGAACTAAAGACCAACTTCACCCCAACAAAATCGAACTTGCTCACTGAAGCTTTTGTGTAGCTTCTTGGAGAAATCTCGGCCTTTCTCTACAATGCACTCACCGAATTTGGAAATCTTCCTCCGACTTCACTCTCTCTGCCCCTCTTTCACTGCTTCTATCTTTGGCTCTCTCCGACAACTGATTATTGCTACTCTAGAAATCGATCTGCTAAAAAATTGAAACTCTCAAGTGTCTTCTCCATCACCACATCGAGCTCCTCTTATAATCCTCTGTTGGAGCACCAACGCCCAAGATTAAAACATAATCAATGGCTAGGATCATCTTGGAGTCGATCCGTGTGAGTTTCTAGATCATTCACACATTGACTTAATTAATTATGATTAATTAACTATATTCCATAAGTTTGACTTAGGAAATATTTAAAAACTGGATAATAATCTAATTAAGTCATTTCTGGGCGGAATTTCCAGAAACAATTTATGGGTTTTGGAGATCTCATGTATTCTAGCCTCTCCACAATTTTTCGTGGCTAGAACACATCCAACGCTACAAAAACTAACAACAACTACAAAGTAGGGAGGAAGTGCATACTCACTTTAGGAAGGCCTTTACATGAGGCAGTATGAATTAATGGAGTAAAATTATCCATGTTATCCTCCAACCAATGTCCAATTAGTGCCATATGTCATCCTAGATGGCACCCTTACTAAAAATAGACATGATACAAATAAATACCTTGAAAATAGAAAATGTGCCCAATGATATGGAATGTCTAGTAATAAATGAAACGTGGTCATATGTGCCCCTCATCATGTATGGAGGAGGGTTTAATTATGGACAAGGCGTAGGTATTGACAAGGTCTTGATAAACTACTTAATGTAAGGTAGCCCAACATACAAACTCCTTTATCCTTATTTCTTTTTTATCTTTCTTCCTTCTGTAGATATCACACTCTTCATGCATTGTTCCTTTTCACATAGTTTGCAACTTTGGAGTTCTTCTTGTGACTTTGAGTTCCATTATTCCCACATCTCTTTTGCTCCATATTCCTCCTCTTCTGACATCTAATCATTCAAGTGCTAATCATCTTCTTATTCTCAAGGAAATTTGTTTCCTCATGGAGACCAACTCGTACATAAAGACCAACCCTATCACCTTTTATTACACTACTTTATTTTCCATCCATATGCCCTTTAAGTTTCCAATGAACCTAAATACTCACAAACAATGGTTTATAATCCCCTTTTCTCAACTCAACCTCACTGTCACATCATCACCTCTTCAACTTCCTATACTTAGCCTTTTATCTTCCTTTATGTAAACAACTGCCTTATCCCATGCACTCATTTTTTTGCATCTACTGTTTCTTTCGCATGTTATCACTTTGTTTACACCTCCAAATTTGCTTCTCATTCAACTTACTCCCTTCATCAACTATCTATGTGGTATTTTCAATGGCCATACATGTAACTGCACTTGTATCAATGTTTAAAATAAGTCATAGCTCATCCTAATTAAATAAATGAACAACTTAATAATAAATATTTTTATATAAACGCCATCTTAGGGCTAAGAAAACATACACAAGGGATTTGTTATATGTAGTCATCTTATAATAATATTATATGTGCTTTAACATAATGACAATATATAATTTTTTGTTACATGTAACCAACCACTTCACCTCCGAGCTCATAAATAATAACAAGATATTCCTTTTGACTTGTGAAGAATAGCAATAAACAATTAGCTTACAAAGAGTAAAATGTCATAAGTGAGGTTTGAAATCAAATGAGAATAATAACAATTTTTCCTCTCAACCATATTAATTAAGCAAATTTGATGTCAATTTTAATACACTTAAATAAAAAATACAATTATAACCTAAACTACTCAAAATTACAAACTCTTTACAAACATAAAAATTATATCCATAATCTAAATCTATTAGAATCCTAATATATTACAAACTATAACTATTAAGGATTATAACCTATAAGAAAATCAATATATCATAGGTAGTAGTATATTAATGTTAATAAGTGTAATTGTGTTTTATTATTTTATAGTTTTTTTCCCAAAACATATAAGAAAATTAATAAGTCATAGTTACATATGTAGAATTTTTTTTAATGTTTACAAGTGTAATTTTGTTTT
Source organism: Pinus taeda (assembly GCA_000404065.3). Classification (NCBI taxonomy): domain Eukaryota; kingdom Viridiplantae; phylum Streptophyta; class Pinopsida; order Pinales; family Pinaceae; genus Pinus; species Pinus taeda. Next base: position 4,154 of record APFE030055843.1, on the reverse strand, counting down.
ATTATTTTATGATATCTTTTTAAACAAAATATAAAATAGTGATAAACAAAGATTCTCTTTTATTTTTAAAATAATATCTTAAAATTTTGGTAATGCATTTTAAATGTTTTATTTGTTATTTATTTAAATATATGTTTTAATTTTCAATTTTTTAACTAAATGATGTTGACATCTTAACCATTCAAATAAGTTTGACTTCATCATCAATTTTGAATACATCAAATTTTAAATAATAATAATAGTAATTTATTTCAATTAAATTTAACTAACAATAACCAATAACAATATTTATATAAGAAATCAATAATACTCACAACCACATAATATTTATATGAAAAACACAGTAACACCCTAATACATTTTTATAGAGAACTTCATGACCCCAACAGCCACATACATATAATACTTACATATTTAGAATAAACCATAATTTGAAAAAATCATAAATAAACCATTCACAGTGTTATTTTCGTTATCCATGCCCCTAATTAACTATTAATTTTATCAATTAACACCCTTAAATTTATATTAAAGGGCCAAATCTAGGTAGAATTTTAGATTATAGCATGCTTCAAACCCTCTTTTTCCCGGTAGCCAAATTTGCAGAATTTGTGGGCAGAACTCAAACTTTAGAGCAAAATAACCTATTTTAGTGAATGGATTCCACCGCCCCATTTGGGAATTCTCTTTGAATTATCATTTGGACGGTTGGAATTGGTCCCGAAACCCTTAATTTTATACTTCTCATGCCATTTTATAATTTCGGGTGAGTTTACGAGTGGTTTTATATTGACCTTTGTCGACGCGTTTCGAACCAACTAGTGTGGTTCATCGTCAGGACAAGTTGAAGAAAGAGATCTGGCCAAGCAAGTTAAATAGACTGAGCAGAGACTCTAACGGCTATTTTTGACCCTAGGACCAACCCAACTTATATTAACAAATTTAATATTTTTATAATATTGATAATCTAAAAATTAGTAAAATTAGGTACAATAACCTGATCTTACGTAATTTATTAATTAAATAACATTAGGTTGTTAATCAATTAATATTAATAGTTATTATAAATTAGTTATTAGTATTACTATAATATTAAAAATTAATAATATAATAATCTATTTCTAGAAATTAGTAAAAATTAGTTATAAAGAATAGTAATTTATTTAACTAAATAACAATAGGTTATTAATAAAATCCTACTAATGGTTATAATAAAGTTATTATTTGATTTCTAGAAATTAGTAAAATTAGGTACAATAACTAGATCTTACGTAATTTATTAATTAAATAACATTAGGTTGTTAATCAATTAATATTAATAGTTATTATAAATTAGTTATTGGTATTACTATAATATTAAAAAAATTTAATATAATAATCTATTTCTGGAAAATAGTAAAAATTAGTTATAAAGAGTAGTAATTTATTTAACTAAATAACGATAGGTTCTTAATAAAATCTTACTAATGGTTATAATAAATTTATTATTTGATTGAGGGATTTTCTTTAAAAGAAGTAATTTAGGTTACATAAATAAATTATATATTCTTGTTCCAAAAAATAAATAATTTCAAAGGTAACTAAAAACAATAGGAATTTAATTATTGAATTAATAACTAAATATATACAAGAGTTATTTATTAAAGGTATGTTAATTTATGTAAAACTTTACTACTTACTATTGATGTAATATTAAATCATTTTTCTGCTTATAAAAATTATTAAATTTATCACTATTTAATACTATTCAAAAGGAGTTAGATTGAAGATTAATAATTATATTATATATATATATATATTATAAGTATATCGTATATATATATTATTTTTTAAAAAATCTAGAAAGGCCATACTTATTACCGCTAGATTAAGGAGCTGAAAATAACTCACTCAATGGAAGAAATCACAAATAAAAATAAAATCACAATAACCTAAATATAAGTATACATCATAATATAGATACCCCAATAATAATGACGCTATGAGTAAACTAAATAACACCAAACCAGGAAAAGGACCTTCATCAAAAACTGGTAAAATAAAAAAGGGATTAAAGAATATACATTACTAATATTAGTATACTCGAAAAAAAAAAACTGACCGACCTAAAAGAAAGCATCCTAAGACGACAGAGCAGGGATCCAACTTCTACTGACCTTCCACCCATCATCTTTGTTGAGATTGTTGGGTCTTCGCTCAATTTCAATAGCTTCCCTTAACTTGCGATGATGGAACTGATCCACCCTGGCAATGACTTTGGCCTCCTCGATGCAAACATGATGCTTAGTCTTGTCCACATGCTCTGCTAGGGCTGAGGATTTAGTTCTTCCATGCCTCAGGTCTGCTGCATGCTCGCAAATTCTCTACTGGATGGAGCGCCCTGTTTCCCCTATATAGGGCGTCCCACAGGAGCAAGGAATTAGATAAACACCCTTCATGTCCTTGGGGTTAACAGGATCCTTCACCGACCGCAGGGAATTACGGATGGTTCTGAGGGGCCTGAAGGTGGAGGGAATATCAAACTTTCTAAGGATTCGTGCAATTTTGTCTGTGGTCTCTTGGATATAGGGAAGATGGACACCTAGATGGCGCTCCTTCGGCTCTTTCTTAATCAACGCATTTTTAGAGGCCTTAAGGAAAGCCTTCCGACCCAGGTGCCTACTATATCCGTTTTCCACAAAGACATCAAGGAGGTGGGATCTCTCTCTATCCAGGTTCTCATTATCCGAAATCCTGAGGGCACGCATGGCCAGAGTGTTAAGAACTCCAATCTTCTGAGCCGGGAAATGATGGGAATCGGCATGAAGATACTGCTCTCTGTGTGTTTTCTTACGGAATACCGCGTGGGAGAGAGATCCATCCTTCTTCCTAGAAATAAGAATATCCAGGAAAGGGAGGCTGCCATTGACCTCTTTTTCCATGGTGAACTTAATAGCTGAGGATTGGCCGTTGAGGTGATCCAGGAAATGATCCAGCTCCTCATGGCCATGGGACCAGATGAAATTAGTGTCATTAACGTACCTCTTCCAAAGCTTAGGAGGGAGACGAGCCGAGGCAAGAGCCTTGGCCTCGAAATCTTCCATGAAGAGATTCGCCACGATCGGGGAGAGGGGGGAACCCATGGCAACACCACATGTCTGCTCGAAGAACTCTCCCTCAAAACAGAAGAACGTGGAAGTGAGACATACTTCAACCAGATGAGCGGTATCCGGATCTGTTGAGCGATTGATCGCTTCCATGGCCTCTTTTATAGGAATGCAAGTGTACAAGGAGACCACATCAAAGCTGACAAGAATGTCTTCGGGGTCAAGCTTGATATCCTTGAGATCCATGATGAAGGATGCAGAGTCCTTCACGAAGGACTTAGTGTGGCCAACCAGGGGCTTAAGCTTAAGAGCCAGAAACTTGGCCAGAAGGTAGGTCGGACCTCCGATGGTGTTGACAATAGGCCTCAGAGGGACCCCTTCCTTATGGATTTTAGGCACCCCATAGATTCTAAGAGCGATGGGATTGCTCTCAATGAGCTTACGGGACAGGGTACCCACCGAGTTACTAGACTTGATGGCATGAGCCACTGTCCTCGAGATTTTCTTTAGAGGGTTTTTGGCAAGTTTTTTATAACTGCCACTGTTGTGAAGATGATCTAACATCTTCCTACGGTAATCGTCTTTGTTGAGGATGACCATAGCCCCTCCTTTGTCCGCCTTAAGGACCACAATATCCTCATTCTGATTTAAGGACTTAAGGGCAAAGAACTCCTCCTTACTGAGGTTCCTCCGAGGGGGTTTAGCCTTCCTTAGGACCACAGCACAATCTTGCCTGATGGTGTCCTTAATATTATCAGGCAGATCCTTGATTCCATGCTCCACGTCACAGATAATGACATCTACAGGGATTGTACTAGGGGCAAGGGCAAAGTTTAAGCCCTTACCTAAAAGACTAAAAACGGATGGGGAGAAAGAAAAGCTTGAAAGGTTGATATCAAATAGTTAGCTTACATTTTCAAATAGTTTATTTAAATCTCTTGTTGAAATATTTTTGAAAAATATAAGATTTAAACAATTGATTTACACATTTTTTCTACTTCTAATTACTTTACAACATATTCATTTTTTATTATAGGTGACATTATTTTTTTATTTAAAACTTAATTT
>APFE030055840.1:383320-434772 GCA_000404065.3 Pinus taeda | reverse complement strand
TTGCAGCACTGCAGAACAGAGGATCAGCTGGCTGACATCTTGACAAAACCATTGCCAAAGAAAGGTTTTGATCATTTCAGGAAATGCCTGGGTATGCAGCAGTTGAAATTAAGGGGGAGTGTTGAAATTTAATTCCAATTGCATAACATAAATGCTGAACAAAGATTTGATCTACAACAGTTATTTCAGATTGTTCGGTGCCGCAAAGTCTTCTGATATTTTTGAGCATTAAATTCAGAAATTAAATCCCCTGCAGACAGCCGTCTTTTTTTTGCTGAAAAGGCATCACCGCCTTCTGCAATAAATACAAAGATAAATATCAAGTAGATATTTTACTTAGCTTATTGTTTAATCAGATTTTTATTTTCCTATAAATGTAACGCACAATAGTTCTGTTTTCAAGTGCAAGAAGGTGTAAGCAGAAAAGAACAACAGTTCTGTTTTCTGTGTGAGTGTAAGAAATTTTAGGACAACAGTTCTGTTTTTGTACTTTAAGAGAGAAGAGTGAAGTTTAGAAGAACAAGAGTGTGTCTCTTCTGTAAATGCACAGCAGTGCTGAACCTCCGATTTTCTGAGATAGAGAAAATCGATTTCTGGAACTGAAGCGTTCCTCTTGTAATAGCTAAGTTTATTGTATCAGTTTTGGTTATTGCTTATGAATACAAGTTTACTATTTTGCTGATTTTCAGTTGCTGTTACACCAAGTGTCAAAAACACTTTGATTTTACTCTGTAAGTTTATAAGTGAATTTGACGCCACTTGTTTTAGTTGCTGTAACACCAAAAGCGTCAATTTTCTTAAACTGACCTGGCATCAAAAACGTGTTGCCATTTCACCGAGTGGCTTGACGTAAAAAATCGCGTTGCTGCAACACCACGATCAGCGTTGCTGCAACACCACGATCAACATTGCTGCAACACCGAATCCTATTGCTGCAACACCAAGTCTAGAAAACGAAATTATTAGTTTTCTATGCAGAAAAAGAGCATTTTTGTGTTCTCTGTCTGTTAAGGAATTTAGCAGAAAATTCCAACAGGAATTAGATGAAAAAACTGAAGACGATCACCGTTTGTGGGATGCTTGAAAAGAGAAATTTGGAAGGAATTTTTGTAGAAATGCTAAATGGTGAGAAAAAATATCAGGGCACAATGTTTTCAATCACTTGTAAGCCTAGATGGTCGGCTGGGCCATGGGAAGGCCTCTCCTAACCACCTAAGACCCCATTTCCAAATACAACAAACCCTTCTTAGCGACCTAGTTTTCCGGCCGCTCCAGATTTCATCCATGTGACTTCGCCCCTCCAACGTTTCGTGACTTGCTGTGCAGAAGTCGAGAAACCTTTTTCTACGACGTTAAGGGCCAGGTTTTGGTCCATCAATGTCAGACCCCGAGCGGGATTCTCTACGGTGGCCTCGCATTCAATTCAAAAATCATAAAACCTCCTTCATTGAGAACGGGAAGCTACCACAACCGTCGTTTCGGCGCGGTGGAAGGAAGTGGCAATGCAAATAAAGGAATATGTTTACAGTTCAGGCGAAGTGGAAGGAAGCGACATTGCCAATAAAGGAATATGTTTACAGTTCAGGGGGAGTGGAAGGAAACGGTCGTGCAAATAAAAGAATATGTTTACAATTCATGGCGGTTGACAAATGGTGAGATCGAATGGTCCAAAATATTTGTTTAGCAATCCAATATTAGACAATATATCTAACCATGGCCAATGGTAAAGAGTGACAGCCTTGGGATGGTAAGATCGAATGGTCCAAATATTTATTTATCAATCCATTATTAGACAATCTATCTAACCATGGCCAATGGTAAAGAGTGGCAGCCTTGGGAAGTGCCTTAGGCCATAATTAAATAAAACAATTATGCAATAAAAAAACAATAATGACTGAATAACTCTATATTTAGATTAAATAACTTATTACAATGATGAAATAACTCTATATATGGATCAAATAAGTTATTACATTTGATATGATAAAATATAATTTCTCCTGAAAGCTCAACTTGAAATGATTGTTTAAATGAAATATTATGTGTAACAAGGTCGGGTGTTTTACGTTGTGAGTGGAAAATGACTTTTATATATGTTTTAGTTGTGATTATTGGAATTGATTTCTATTTCTATTTTCTTTCCCAAAAATAGAAAGGATTCTATTAACCGGTCTTCTTCCGATGAAAATATCTTCAATATCATATTCTGGCTAGAAGAAAAACAGAAATTGCGTTTCAGTTACGGACTAACGTGAGCGAACAATTTGCTGAAATATGATTTGTGATTGCTAGAAGAGACCAAAGGCTCAATGGTTAGTCCTATGCATTACTGAAATGCGTTTGGATAATATTCTTTTGTCGATGAGGTATGGCTCCCACTGATTCCCGGAGCTAGACAGATTAGTGAATGCATGGACAATATCCGGGTCAATGGACCAGTATGGGTAGAATACCAAGTTACCCTTGGCAAACCTCAAGATGTGATTACTATAAGAGATCAACAAAGTGGAAGCTATCAGTTAAGAAGAATATAGAGTAGTGGTTCCGAGGGATAATTGCCAAATCATGTTGACTTTCAGTTCGCTACAATATTAAGGATTCGTTCAATCAAATAATAGATAGTAAATGGGATCATTTGAAGGATTAATGACATTGCTGGTACGTAGAGTATTTTCCGTCAAGCTTGAATCAAGAAATGAAATGAAAGAGAAGGGTGGGTTGGTTGCTGGCATCTGGGAAATGTATGTTCTCTCTCCCTTCTGTTTTCCCTTCCTGCGAAGAGACCTTTTATAATCCCTTCTTCGTTACTTTGTATCTGCGATACTTTTTTTTATTGCTTCTTTAAGAATATCTTGACTTTTCCCATACCACGTTGCAAAGGAAACGCAGTAAGGCATAGAGTGGGGAATAATAACATAGAGTGGGGAAAAATAGGTAATCAAATCCGTCAAAATTAAGATTAAATTGATCTATTAATTTTTCATTTACATACACTGAAATTGTATGCAGCATGGGATAAGAATCTCAAGAATCTCAAGTTATCATTCAGATAAATAAATATATGAAGATCTTTGCTATGATTTATATTACTTTCTATAGTCCATGCTCTATTTTAAATATTTTACTCTTTTGTCATAACTAGAAGAATCTCAAATTATCATTGAGATAAATAAATCTCTATAGTACATACTCATTATATATATATATATATGAATGAAGATTTCTGCTATGATTTATATTACTGTGGCAATGCCATTTTTCTCTCGCAAAGTCGCATCCATTGGTTTTTTTAAGACATTAAAAGAATCTAGCTACTATGGTTTGTTATGATCAATGGGTTATCTTTCAGATTATATTGTAGATAATGTTAGATACATTAAATCATTTTGAAATAAACACGGACATGTCGTTGGCATTGATTAGCGGCATATGCTACAATAACTTATCTTCATTGAAAAAGAGGTTGATGTATTCATTGAGAATATCTCACACTAAAACTTCTTGAAACATGGCTTGAAACACCATGTGTTAATGATGTTTTCATAGAATTTGCAACAATGAATGTTGAAGGCAACATGGATGTTGTAGAAAATAAAAATGTTAATGAAATTTCCATGCAATAGTGTCCTTGAGAGACAAAATATTTTTATGATTTATTTTGGAAGAAATTGATGAAGAGCAAGCTATGGAAGGTGACATGTGGTAGTCATTTACATACAAGCCAATTTTTGAAGAAATAGAGGACATGCATGGACAACTTGGAAGAATCGAACAGTGGCACCAACCAATAAAGACACTGAAATCTGAAGCTTACAACAAAAAGACAAAGCTAAAGCAATGAAGAGAAGTAAAGGAAATCCAACTGATGTCAAAAAAAATTAAATTGAAAGCATAGCTTAGACTCGGACCAGAAAATATCTTAGTTTAAAATTTTGTTTTTCGTAATTAAAGGGGAGTGTTGCATAAAATAATTTCAACCACCCATTTAAATAGGAGACAAATGTTTGTTGGAAATCTTAGAAAATTTTATATCGGAATGATCTCAAAACATACAGGTAATGACTCATTTTCTTCGGTCAAGGATAGTGTGAATTTGCATGGAGTGCACAAAACAATTACAAGTGATAAGTATATTTATTTTCAAAGTGATTGGTACATTTTTCCCATTTGCAAATCGATGGTACAACAAACATGGTAAATAAAGTTCTAAAAACATGTTGCAGATAAATTCTGGAGAGCATATAGACAAAATGAAATTTAACTGGTGTCAACAAAGTACAAGAAAACCACCCCTCCTTATCGTCCAGAGCTTTGAACTTAGTGGAATTACCAATATGAATAGGTCAACAAAGGTGTCAAATAGTTCAAGCACAACAAATAGGTAGCCTTTGATAAAAATAAAAAGGTATTCCCATTAAAGTAACTGATGGTACATCTAAGAGGAGTGATTTCCTAAAGGTTTCTGCAACAAAGTATAGTAAAAAACAAAAGAGATAAGTTAAAACTTAAAAGCAAAACAAAATTGAACCATGTAAAATTCTAATGAAAAGGCAATCATCGATATACATCACTTAAAATTTCAATGTTTCAAACATTTATATATCTAACACAAGGTCAAATGATGAACCAAGGCAACCTTGAATGACCAATTACATGTCCATCAATTTATAAACTCTATTTAGTCAAGTGGAAAGGTTTACCAGATTCATGCCACATTGACAAATAGAAAAAAAAACGATGAAACACAATGAGAGCAGTTTAACATAAATTGATAAACCAAAAAATGAAGATATGAAAATTGAAAAACCTGAAAAGATAAGTTTGTGAATGCTTGCTTTACGAGTAGAAGAACGTAGAGCCTCAGGGGTTATTTCAAGATGAACCAAACATGAGACCTTTTCCCAAATTTGAGAGGTTACAAGTTTGACTTTCTTGATCCTCTTTATATTACGCTCCAGAATCACTCGAGAATCAAGATCAACGTTTACCTCATTTACCATTCACAGATCATAGGAAAGTACTTAGAATTTAGAAGGTTTTTTGCGAAGTATTTTCTTTTGAAAAAAAAGGATAAAAAGATGTAAAACTTCAAAAAAACCTGCAACTAGATTACCAAACATGTATGAACCTGCAAACTTAGTTGACAACATGCAACATTGTGCGAATTGTATACTCAAGTCCATGAGAGCCAAAAGTTGAAGTGTTTGGAAAGTGTTGAAGAGTTTAGAAAGTGTTACCATTTTAGTATTTTTAGGATATATCCTCCATATAAACCCAAAAATCCAAATTATAAATTACACGTTTTATTAAAATTAAGTGCTAAGTTCTCCCTAAGGATGGTCAAAATGACATTTATTAAGAAAAGAAGCCATAGAAGCACTGGAAGTAATGGTAAATGTATAAAGCATGCATACATATGTTTTCCAGAGTCCAGACTCCAACCTATGTTAGAGGCTTACTAGAATTTGATCATTGTAGAGTCATTAATTGGTCAAGTTTATGAGGTACAAGGTTCATGTATCTCCCCATTCAAAGTGAGTACTATGGAGTAGGATAGATCTTCAATCCCTAGCCGAAGGATGAATAAATCTACCATCACTGACAGGGAAGGCATGTAAAACAATATTAAAACTGCCATCACCGAGGGGAAAAGAACTCCAACCTTGCCTTTAGGTGATAGCAATCAAAAAGATGTAAACAATCGTAATTCTGATATCACTGAGGGGAATATGTGCAAACAATATTAACTACTATCACCAAAGGGAAAAGAACTCCAGACCTTGCCTTCAGGTGCCAGCAAGCAAACATATTTAGATTTCCAACCAGCTCATCCCTGATGCGTCACCAATGTAAAGACAGACTTCCAAATTCCTACCAAAGCATAAATCAATTTCCAAATAAGATTCAATGGTATTTGGGTATTTATTCAGTTTTAAGAAACCAACAAGGCTGGTAGGCAGTAGTGTTCTTTTCCCAGTATGTACAATCATTATTGGACAAACTTAAGCTTTGTCTTATTGGGTTTCAGGACTAAACTTCTAGCTAATTGTTATCATAATGAGATTACAATGGGTAAATTGGACTGTATCGGAAACCTCAAAATAGATTGCCGTAATCTTCACCATTCTTGGTGCTTGATAATATAAATACTGACTTTAGATTTGATGTGTAGGAGGTGCATGATAATATAAACATCGTTGCAAAATTCCTAATTAAAGTTCAGAAATTAGTCTGAAATTAGAAGATCTACACAAATCTAGACCTTTTTGCTGTCAGCTGTGTTTGCGATATATGGAAACGTACTGAATAGTACACATTTAAAAGAAGAGAACAGTAAAAATACACATTTTTGTGACATATGGAATTGTACTGAATGGTACACATTTAAGACAACACAACACAGTAAAAATAAGAGAAGTTGCGATTACTTAAGGAATCAACAAACATGTCACTTGGCAGAATCAAACAATGGTGGGGCAAGAACAACACTCGACTTTAACAGACTCCGCAAACTTCCGTTTGACAACTCTGCTCTAAAATGTAGGATTAACTTAAAATTTCGTTGTTCGCATATAACTAGCTATCCTGCGACTAGTAGCAGATATATTAATACTTTTTCCCTTGGGCAATTGGATGCCCCATTCTCCAATTGTAGATCAGTTCTCAAACTCTTAGGTTAATTTTCTTAATTATGAAACACCTTATATTAAGATTCTTAACTATGATACAAAAGGATTATAGTATTAACTGTGACAAATATTTCAAATTATAGTTTTGCATTCAATCCCAAATAAAAAGCAACAATAGATTGGGCACTCTCACAAAATGTGAAACCTACACATATATGACAAAGCTATTCATGTTTACTCTATGGTCACTATTTCGAATCTGTACTAAGGTGACCTAAAAATTAGGACAAGAATACAAAACATCAAAATATACAAATTTGTTACTTCTGCATATAATTAATAAAATTAATTAAATTTTGGAGTAAGAGAGTAAACTGTGTTTGGTTAGTTGACTAAAACTAAGTTATAAGGAGTCAAAGTGAACTACTAACCATTTGGAAAGACTAAAAGTCTGTACAGAGGAAGCAGGGGTGGCAGTGATCACATTGGATCAATGAAAATCAGGGACTTGATTATGCCTAGAGGCTTGGTCATGCCACAAATGGTGAGAAAGAGGAACTGGCAGTTTATCAAGGCCTTGAACTGCTTAGGGCAGCGGGAATAAAATGTGTTACAGTGGTTCCACCATAGTAATTTGAAATTTTCATTGTCGAATGTCTCCACAGGAAATTCGTCTTGTAGAGTTCAAGCGAGTCTTGCTACACTCATTCATAGAGTTCAAGCAATGATAGGAGATTTTTGGGGAAATAACATGTGTAACAGTGGTGGGGATTCCACCATTGTAATTTAAAATTTGCATTGTCGAATGTCTCCAAAAGAAAATGTCTTGATCGACTCATTCATAGAGTTCAAGCAATGATAGGAGATTTTGGAAATTCATATACACAGTTCTCATCCGAGAAAGAAAAATATTATCAAAATTGAAGTCTTTTAGGCCCTAAGAACTCTCCATTCAATCACAGATTCAAGGGCCAAACCCTCAATTCAATCACAAATTTCATATAAAGTAATCAATGTGGAAAAAGTCTGCAAAAAATCAGGATTAAATTCTAAAATTGCGATTTTTTCAACAAAACTATTTAATACTTCGATTTTTTCAGACTTTTTCAGAAACAAAAAAATCACGATTTATTTGTTATATTCCCGATTTTATTGGGAGTTGACCAAAAAAGTCTGTTGTCTTAAGAGTTGAGACTCGGACAAAACTCAAGATTCAGGAGTTGATTCACTATTTTGATATGTGATGTAGCACTAGACTTCATATACATATTATATATTAGCTTTCTTTACGTGTTTATGTGGAAATGCATTTATTTGATGTTGTGAATACTCTAGATGTTAAAATAAAATAAAAAATAAATGAATATTTTTGTGTTTTTTTAATTTTGCCGACTTTTTTAACGAGTTTTTCAACTTTTGGACCCTTGCCATAATTCTGACTTCGACTTTTTTCACATTGATCTTTTTCCACATTGATATAAACTTTTGGACCCTTGCCGTAATTCCGACTTCGACTTTTTCCACATTGACATAAACGTTTCGGGGCCAATATGGAGGTCTCAATTCAAGGGCAAAGTCGGGGACTAATTTGGGGGTCATTTTAAGAAGAGTATTTCATATAAACGACAGCGAGGGTTGCTTGGCCTTCTCTCCCATTCCATGATATAACCTTACTATATACACAAGTACGTCAGTCATTTTAAGAAGAGTATTTCATATAAACGACAACGAGGGCTGCTTGGCCTTCTCTCCCGTCCCATGATATAACCTTACTATATACACAAGTATGTCTTGCTGCCCCAAGTGTTAGACTGTTAGTTCAAGTATGCAAGTGAGAAATGGGAGTTAAAGCCACTGCAGAGACCTTTACTTCAACATTCATACTCACTAACAATAGGATTTATTAAATGTATAATAATGAGGAAGACTGTTGCATGTGGTTTTATTGCCCAGTTCTTGGGTGTTGGGTTTATTGTATTAGCTAACCCTTCAAGTCGGATTCCTGTGATATTAGGAGTTTGGGGTTTTACATTGATGATCTCTGTCAAGCAAGCTAGAAGTCTGGTGAATTCACCAGTCATTACATTATTGATTCAGCCAGCAAAGGGCATCAGTTTCAGATTGCACTCTAGGGGTCACAGGTTGAAGAAGAACTATCTCAGTGCTGCTGTGACTTAGGTGCCATCATGGTTCATTTCCAGTCTAGGAGGGTGTGGTTTCCTGTGTGAATGCGATGTTTATAAGGCTCAATGCGAATTGGCAAATGCATCATGCAAATGGACCAAATGGCAAGGACATTGGAAATACAAAACAATGGTAGAAAGCTGTGTTAGGGATCAGTGTGCAATTGAATCTGCCATCCAAATGTTGGCATCTAATGTATGGGAGCATGTTTTTGGAGCTTGTATGCATGCTCAAAAGAGGAAATATAAGCGGGTGGATACAAATTGGGTTTCCTATATACTCTGGTCACCAAATTACGGAAAATCTTCAGACCTCTTCTCATTTCGGTCCAACATGTGTGAAGGAGCGACTTCAGAGATTCAACACCCCTACAAGCCATCTGCAAAGTTTTTCATGTTCGAGGCCAATAAATGGACTCGTTCGATGTGAATATGAGCTCAGTCAAGCATGCGGTGCAAACTCTTACGTTGGCACGAATGAAGAAGCCCCTAGAGGGCCAAATTATCTGTAATCTTTTGTGCTAGTTATGTTGTGGTAGCGTTTTGGTTAAACAAGCATTTTAGGCACTATACACGCCAAGTCTATAGGAATAGGTATGAGTAAGCTGGGCATAACAATTTTTCAATAAAAGGATTCTATGAGCAGCAGGCTGCAATTGTTTTCATTTTCATCTATAACTGTCATTCTTTTAAATTTAAATTATTAAAAAAAGGGCGAAATTCTGCTCAGAAATATCTTAAAGCCGATAAGTTTATGGAGAAAGGTTATTGATGTGATTAAAGGGGAAAAATCAATAGCCCGGTAGGTTAATCAACGAGTCTCGTTAAAGGATTGTTCTACTTGCGCTCGCTTCAACAAGGTGGCCATATGAAGACGCTTACTTTTCTCATTTTACTTATTGCATAGAAAAAAGTTAATTACAGTTCCAACTACATCATTAAAATCCATTAGAATACATCCATGTTAACCTGGGGAGGATCTGATAAGCACCTATACCAAAAAATGAAAAAAAGATCCCGACGAAGCGGCTAGGGTAATCCTAGCCGTCGCCCTTAGCTGCTGCAGGAATTTGCAATTTCCGTTTGCTAGCTCAGCTACCGCCTTCCGCTCATTCCAGGACTCCTTTTCCATGACTTAGGATTTATTATGTTTGCGAGTTTCGTTTTTGTTGATTTGTATTTTCTGCTGTGTCCTCACTGGTTGATGGCCAAGTTTTAAGAATTCGCCCACAAATCAGAGTTGTTGATTTAAAGAGTTCTTTGCTGGGTGGTCTTTGACTGCCCCATGGTTCAGTGATTCACCTAAGTAGCTTTGTAAAAGGAGCCAACACAATTCCTTCTCTCAATTTGGAATTTTCTTCTGCGGTCAGCGAGAATGTTAAAATTCTCAAGGAAAAAAGGGTTGATGGGTAAGGTTATCCGCCTTTTCCCTAATTATACTTCTATTTTAGAACAGATTTCTAACAATTAGGTAGATCATGAACTCATTGGTACTCTGTACTTTGGAAACAGTTATCATGATTTTATTGTGATATCATGCTTTTATTGTTGAATGTGAGGACAAAGATCTGATCTTCAGATCTGAGCCTTACTTCATAGACTTACGGAATATGTTTCTCGTCTATTTCACTTTGAATATTAATCCTAGCATAGAAATTTTCTACGCCTGCTGGGATCAAATTGTCATATCTTCCCTTTTTTTTTGGTATTTTTAAATCTATCAACAGATTGGCCCGCTATATTACTAGTTTACATTCTAAGGAATACAACTTCTCATGTGCCAAAATTTGTTTTAGAAATGTATTTTGCAAAACTCCGAAAAGTAATTTGACCTGCTATATTACTAGTTTACAGTCCAAGGAATACAACTTCTAGCATGCCAAAATTTGTGTTGAAATGTATTTTGCAAAACTCCCAAAGGTAATTTAGCTGACTTGGAGGGTCCAAGTCATCTTCAGGGTCTAGATTATGAGCAAGTTCCTTTCAAATGTAATTTTTGCGATAAGTATGTGTTTTACAAAAAATTGTCCAAATACTATAATATCTCAACTTCTTTCTATTTCATCGTCATCTTCTCAAATTAATAAATAACAATGAACATTCAAACAAATTCCAAGGAAACACAAAAGGCCTCATTCTAATAGATTTGATTCTCACCAACATTCTCCCTCTAGTGATAAATTTGGAATTTTGCACTCTACAGAAGTAGAGGTCAAGGTTGAATGATTAATTCAATACCCCATTTCGATCACGCAGTTCCATTCTCCCTCTAGAAATAGATTTGGAATTCTGCACTCTACAAAAGCAGAAGTCAAGGTTGAATGATTAATTCAATATCCCATTTTGATCAGGCAGTTCCAGATCTAGTGCAATTAGAGGTCATCAATTCACCTATTGAGGAAGACGCTTCGCCTAAGGAAAGGACAAAAACAGTCTTTTAGAAAAGAAGTAAGAAGTAAAGAAGAAAAATATGTAATCTTTTTTTTTTCAAATGTTCTAAAAATTAATCAATGTTATTAACCATTAATAAAATATAGACTAGCAATTGCCCCAAAAGGTACAAAGAGAGGCCGATAGATTTATGAAGTTGGAATTGTTGAATTTTTATAGAAGATTTAAAAGTGCAAGTATTTTTGTAAATTATATATATATATACATATGAAAATCTCAATTGTATTTTAAATTTCGGTATTGGTTAATTTGTACACAAAAATATGCTTCCACAATTGTAAATCTTCTCCAAATTTGATTCATAATCTTCGTGAAACATGCCACATTAGTGCAGTGCAATAAGAAATCTTTTAAAGAAAAGTCCAGAAAAATCTTTCTTATTATAATATTTTTTTTTTTTTTTTATATGTTTGAATTTATTTAAAAATGAGCAATTTGTATCGAATCTATATGTGCTTGTCCCAAGTAAGATCCATTTTTGATATTTCATTCACTTAATTATTCATTAATATTTTTAATATTTTCACTCATTATTTGTTCACAATGGACAGTGCAGATCATTGTCACTAGGAAGCTCTGACAAACTGTATAATTCATACGGCTAGGCGGTACTTCTTAAGCAAATGCTGTGAACTTTGCATGGTATTTACATAAAATTGGCTGCATGAGAAATGAGATCCAAAACTGCATTTCTATTTTTTCATTTGCAGGCAAAACAAATAAAGACATTCTCATTTTGCCTTCTAATTTTGTTTACCCCTTATGTATCCCTGTGTAGTTGGATGGAGTCATTCTGCGTTGAGATCTTCGGAACTCTATCAGGAATGAATAATAATGGTGCATCAAGCAAAATTCAAATTCAATTTGGGTAATGCAAAACAGAACAAAAAAACACAACGTTTTCGTTGAAACATACAATTACTGTAAAACAATTTAAAAAAGGTAGAAACAAAATTTTAAAATTATCAGAATTGAAATTATAATTATAAACAATTATTTTTAGATATTTAGCCTTCAATCAAAATCATCACCTCTGGATGAGTAAAAAGAGAATGTACTTGATGTGAATGACATTGAATAGAAGAAATACACACTAGATATCAATGAATGTTATGTTATCATGAAATGGGTGGTACAATAGTCATACAAAGTTTCTGAAATGAGAACTATCACATATACAATGTACATTTGTCTTAAGCATTATTCTTATATGGCTTTTATCACAGATACAATGTACATTTGTCTTGAGCATTATTATTATATGGCTTTTATGTGCTGGATAGCTATAACCTTGCATGAAAAAACACATATAGAAGCAGTAGCACAGTAGAACTCAAAGCTATTAAGATCCCTCGAGTCCTTCATGTTGTACGAGCTATCATGATACAAATAAGGACAACGGCACATAATAGAACGAATAGAAATAGTTTCAACATATCTTCTTTTTTTGAAAAAAAGTGAAATGGAGTGTTGTACTCTGATGTTATTTACAGGTGGGGAAATGCATTTCTGGGTGTCTCCTAACATAGCTACAACTCATTAAAATTGGGGCCACCGTGACTGTAGCACCTCGACGCAGAAATTGGGAGAACTGAGTGCTGTATCATGCTATAGATTGTGCTGACAATGTGAAGTATGTTGTGCGCTAAAGAAGGAAAAGGCAGCCCATCCCATCACGCCTCCAATGTGACCATATTCTACATGAGCTAAAACGTCCTAAGAAAAATTGATTCCAAATGGTCATTGTCCTTACAATATATTTTCATATTATGATCTTATATTCACACCATTAAATACAAAGGGTTTGATATCACTATTTTATAGGCGATGTGGTATTTTGGGTGGTTATATCCTCTTTTTTTGAAAAAAAAATGAAATGAAGTGTTGTACTCTGATGTTATTTATAGGTGGGGAAATGCATTTCTAGGTGTCTCCTAACATAGTTACAACTCATTAAAATTGGGGCCACCGTGACTGTAGCACCTCGACGTAGAAATTGGGAGAACTGAGTGTTGTATCATGCTATAGATTGTGCTGAAAATGTGAAGTCTGTTGTGCGCTAAAGAAGGAAAAGGCAACCCATCCCATCACGCCTCCAATGCGACCATGTTCTACGTGAGCTAAAACTTCCTAAGAAAAATAGATTCCAAATGGTCATTGTCCTTACAGTATATTTTCATATTATGATCTTATATTCACACCAGTAAATACAAAGGGTTCGATATCACTATTTTATAAGCCATGTGGTATTTTGGGGGTTATATCCTCTTTTTTTGAAAAAAAGTGAAATGAAGTGCTGTACTCTGATGTTATTTACAGGTGGGGAAATGCATTTCTGGGTGTCTCCTAACATAGTTACAACTCATTAAAATTGGGGCCACCGTGAATGTAGCACCTCGCCGCAGAAATTGGGAGAACTGAGTGCTGTATCATGCTATAGATTGTGCTGACAATGTGAAGTCTGTTGTGCGCTAAAGAAGGAAAAGGCAGCCTATCCCATCACGCCTCCAATGTGACCATATTCTCCGTGAGTTAAAACTTCCTAAGAAAAATTGATTCCAAATGGTCATTGTCCTTACAGTATATTTTTATATTATGATCTTATATTCACACCAGTAAATACAAAGGGTTCGATATAACTATTTTATAAGCCATGTGGTATTTTAGGTGGTTTCATTAGTATTTTAATTTTAGCACATGTAGATGGTGTGGTAGGGGTTGTATAATTATTTGTTGTGTAAAAAAAATTGGTGGCAAGTTGCTAAACAGCAGGAGCACAATAAAAATTTAGAAGAGACAGTTAGTATAGTCTCATCAAAATTGCGTATGAAAGATGAAGAAATTAAGATTATTAGACAGAGGGCTACAGAGCAACATGAGGAATGCAAACCACTGTCATGAAATTGAGTATCTGCAAAAGATTCAAGCAGTGTCAAATCAACCTCAATTCCAATAACAACATTTGTATTGAACTGCTTAACGTTATCACTGAGAAATGTAGCTACAATGTAATCTGATATGTGCTTCAGAACACCCCTGATCACATTATCCAAAACCTGCGAAGGTAAGTCTTCAAAAAGATTTCAGTAAAGAGAATTCACAAGGTCCTTTGAGGCTTTTTCTTGACTCATGAAACTTCGCAAGGACCTTGACTATCAAAGATCCACAACAGGTATGGGGTTGAACTTACTACATTTTAAGTTTGTTTTTGTTCAAGCATGTATCTCTTGAATGAAATCTTCATGGCATGCACTTTGAAACAAATCAAGTTATTCATGACGAAGAAGTTGTGGTATAAGAACAAATTGTGAATGCACTTGAACAAAACATTGTAAACATACTTGAATACAACATTACTATACATATTCAATAATGAATGCACATTAATTGTTCAACATCTAGGCAACCTAAAAAACAAACAATTCCCTTGTTTAAGAGAATCAGGACTACATTGCAAAGATCAAGTTAAAGAGAAACCACATTGGAATTTGGTAAACAATATTTACAGCCATATGTATTTTTCACAACTTTGTTGTCTCCCAGGTCCCAAATCCAAGGACATATCAGCTCCTTTTATCATTCTTACCACCACATTGAGCACAAAACAACCTTCTGCATTCAGGGCATTCTGACTCTTTTATAACAACAACAGTTGGCTCAGTTGAGCTTCCTACTTCAGGCACATCCTTCAACAAGAGTGCCGAGCAATCCTTGAATGGGAAATAGAACTTCTGAGAACTGGGAATCTCTTTTTCCACCAATATGCCAGGCATTTTTTTTGGAGAGTAAAAGGCATGGAAATAGAGCTTGTTGCTCAATTGTATTGGTCTATTAAGTTATGAATAACGTGTTAGGTAAGACTTTTTTACGAAATTGGTAGCCATGCCATAACAATTTACGATTGTTTGTTTGAATATATACATGGATCAAAAGGAAATATTACATGGATCAATTGTATTAGTCTATTAAGTTCCTCTGTCTAAGCAAAGGGCACTTCCAAAAATAGGATAATTGTTTTTTATCACAACAGAATTCTGTGCATGAACACCAAATTCAAGGAAATGACTTCACTCACATAGAGAAAATGTCTAAAATTTGACATCAAATTTCCTAGCACGTTGGCTTTCATAGATTGACATCTCGAGTCCTGACAACAAATGAAATGTCCATAGGAAAAGCATCCATTATCTGCACAATAGGACTTTATTGATACATGATTCATAAACCTTAGTCTTTAAATCAAATTTCAAGAGTATTTTTCAAAATTGAAAAGTACATTTTTTTGTCTGTATTATTGAAATCAAGAAAAGGAACAACTATAAGTAGGGAAGCTAATTCTGCAAATTGTAATGAACCAGAAACTGCCAGTGTCATAAAAGGAACTTTTCATAATTATATAGTCATCCATATCCACAAATTAAAACATATAAAATGCATTTGTACCTAGGAAAAGAATAATAAATATATCTCAAAAAATCCAGAAGTATTTGGATATAAAAATGTTTCACAAGGATTTTCATACCAAAAACAGAAAAGAACAGATTCAAAGAAAAAGAAGAATTGGATTCATTTACAACTGCAGTTCATTTGATGAATATTCTGCTTGAGTATTAAATATACGATTTTTTGATACAAAAAGAAAATAATAATGGAATTCAAACCCTATGGCATAGATCCATAGCAACTCATACAATAATAGAATCCAATCTCTTATCTCTTTTTCACTGTGAAGCAACGATATGAATTTTAAAAGGCTAATAGAAACAAAACTAAACTTCTATTGAACTCACAGAAAACCAGTGGTCCAGACTCCAAAGCCTTGCTGAGTTATAGTCCTCAAATGAAACCTAGCCAAGTAACTGCTTTACGCAGATCTCTTATGGAAACCTACCCCAGATACGCCGCTGTTGATCTGTTGATCTCACAGAAAAACAGTGCTGCAAAGGTTGACAAACACAAACTATAGTCCTTAAGGTGGAAACTCAGCCCAACAGGTGTCTTATTTTTATTGCAAGGAAGCCACAGAAAGGATGAGTTGCAACATCAGAGTCAAAGTTAAATGTATTAAAATGTTGCCTCTAGGAGGGGATTGAATTCCAAATACATAGTCACAGAACTGATTAGTTTTAGCTTTTATGCATTAGGAAGAAGAAAACCTCAAATTGTTGCAAAATTTCCAGATAGAAGTCCAATAACTTAACAACCAAGCAGTCATAGAAGTACCTTACAAGTACAACTCCCAAGTGGAAATACAAGTATATGCTTGATCAAATACATTTGCACAATTCCGAGAACCCTAAAAATTCCTATAAATCAAATACAAAGCAGGACACTGGTGGTACAACTGCTCTTATAAACATACATAGAGGTGAACATCCAGTACATCTTCAAATCTCTTGGCTACCTTTAGTATAAATAAAACTAATACACCCATTTTCCATACATTTTAGCTGAAAGTAACTTTGATCCGCTCCTGACAGTTCACTTCATGGGCGACTAAGACCGCGAAAGTAGATGGTACCATAATTCTTCCCATGTAACCATGAAACATCCCTTTTGAAAACAACGACCAGTGCAAAACCAAAATAAATACATACAGAGAAAATTATTACTTATTTCTTGGCCTTTCTTGTTCCCGCACTCTGTTTTTCACTGTGATCGCTTTCATCCTCATAATTAACATCTTCATAATTATCATAATCATCTTCCTCTTCTTCGGAATCAACAAACCCAAGACGAGCTGCATCTTTTTCCCACTCTACAATATTCTCTACCTCAGATTCTGAGATTCTTTCTTCATCATCAACATGTTCTTCTCCCACATCGTTAAACCGACCCGAAGAAGAAGAAATCCTTGAAACCCTACTCCTTTCAAGCTTAATGGAATCTTGAACAGAAGCTAGCAGCTTCTGCACTTGTTCCTCTTCAGAAGCAATTTCATTTTGCTTCACAAAACCTGTTTCTCCAGAATCACCGATTTTTTCTTTCTGGGTTCCTACTATTATCTCACGGGAATCGATCCCCTGACTTTCCTGTGGCTCAGCCAAACTCTGGGACTCACTAATTACAATTTTTTGGCACCTGAAGAAGATCTTAATGCCGCTAATCTCAACGCAAGTTCTTGCCCTAAAGTTTTCTCCTCTTCTTCATCAATCAGAACCCTAGATTTCCCGCCAATTCCTTCATTTTCTCTAACGTCCCCAACCAAATTTGGATCCTTCTCTAGATCATTCTTTTTCCCTCTGTCATTATCTATGCCATTTCCTAAATCACAACTTTCCTTCTTATCTCTAATTTGGAGTTTGTTGGACTTACCAATTGGGGTTTGGCAGGAGGAGGAGCTTTGAGCTTGGAATATCGACGGGCCAATTCATTGTCAAGTCCAGTGGAGTCGAAGTCTCAAACATCTGAATTCAGTGGTGAATGTAAGGGTTTGGTTGATTTGTGGGAGTCGAGATTAAGTTGCAATGCACTTTCATCTTGGAATTGTGTGAGAAGTTGATTGACCTGTTCATCATTCTCTTCTCCTCTCAGCAACCTGCTCCAAATTGTGCTGCTGGAAGACCTTCCGTCCATTTTATTTTTGAAGTGTCAAGGTTGTGTGTCTTCTGGTTTCGAAACTACAACGTCTCTGTGCGGAAAATTAATAGGCTTTGTTTCTGGTTGTTCACACAAAAAAATCCTGTGAAAATAGAAACGTAGAGTCAGCTGAGAAATATTTATTCAACCATTGGGACAAAATTGTGGAAAAATGAGTGTCGAAAATTGTGTGCCACATGTCAATAAGAAAGTTCTTGCCCTAAAATTTTCTCCTCTTGTTCATCAATCAGAACCCTAGATTTCCTGCCAATTCCTTCGTTTTCTCTAACGTCCCCAATCTGGATCCTTCTCTAGATCATTTTTTTTCCCTCTGTCATTATCTATGCTGTTTTCTAAATAACTACTTTCCTTCTTATCTCTAATTTGCAGTTTGTTGGACTTACCAATTGGGGTTTTGTAGGAGGAGGAGCTTTGAGTTTGGAATATTGACGGGCCAATTCATTGTCAAGTCCAGCGGAGTCGAAGCCTCCAACATCTGAATTCAACGGTGAATGTGATTTGTGGGAGTCGAGATTAAGATGCAATGCACTTTCATCTTGGAACTGTGCGAGAAGTTGATTGACCTGTTCATCATTCTCTTCTCCTCTCAACAACCTGCTCCAAATTGTGCTGTTGGAAGACCTTCCGTCCATTTTATTTTTGAAGTGTCAAGAAACATTCCAAGGTAGTGCGAACCAAGCACATGTCAACTGCCAAAAGAATGGCTCGCTGGCGGTGCGTCCGTACCGCTTCCTCATTAACCGTTCAGTTTTGGATCAGTGTTGGATCAATGATCACACTTCATTCAATCGTCTAACACCACAAATCCACGGTCAACAATAGGACACTGGGGCGGCTGGGGCAATTCATTTCAAAGGTAAATGCCTTACGACCTAAAAATTGTGTGTATGAGCTAGATTAATAGAAAAGAGGCGATCTTAGATGTCACTGCTATACAATGACATAATAAATATCGTTAAAAAATTAATAAAAAAAGATTAAAATAAAATTATTATTAAGAAAGGTGATTTGATGAAGATAAAAGAGTCCATTTGTTAATTTACATAAGATGATATTAATAAAAGCTATTTTAATTTATAAAAAAAAATATAAAAAAAAAAATACTTTATTTAATAAAAAAAGTTTAAATTTATAAACCAAAATTGATTAAAATGTTATTTTCCTAAGCACAATGTATTTCGCTCATAAAAGAGACTCTTTCTCATTTGTTAAGGGAAAAAGTATGTGACCCAAGCCTTGCACTTGGTGTTTCAAAATGTTTTAGGTGACAATGAATTTTTTAAGCCCAAGTGATATAGAGTGAAGAATTCTCTATATAAAGTCTCTTTTTGTGATAAGTAAATGGTCTCATTTGTTGTAAATTGTGAGAAAACTTGAAGTATTATCAAAGCTATAAAAGTTCTAGGAAAATGGTAGATTAATGAAATGTTTGATAAATCATTAATGGTTTTTTTTTTTCCCAAATTTGTGTTACTTATTATCATTCATGCAAGGTAGAACATTCCATTTTGAATGTCTGTTGAAGTAGGCACAATGTTTTTATTCTATAACATCCACTTACCACTAAGTACAAAGGAGTGAGTTTTTGAATTTTTTTTCAAATCAACTAAGTAGTCAAAAAGAAAGAATACCCCATTTTATGTAGAAGGAGAGATTGACGTTGTGCCTTAGTAAAAAAGGGTTTCCTATGAAAAATGTCTTTAATGGGTTCCCTACCACTTGCCTAAAGAAAAAAGGTTATCCTATCTAATTTTCTTACATAGGTTATTGATTTCAAAGTTTATAAGTGAAAACATATGATGAAAATATAAATAAAATTTAACTAATAAGTTAGATCAACAAACACATTATTGCCTTGATTTTGATAAGCTAACCTACACAATATGAGACCTACCTATTTAGGAGAAATTATTCAAAAAATAGGAAATTAGGAATAAAAGGGTATAGAAAGAATAATTAGAGACAAACACAAGACCAAAAAATAAATAATAAGAAAGACCTATCTTCCTCTTGTACATTCCTAGACCCATCTCGCCACCAACTAATTTTAGTAGTAGCTTTCATTGTGAGAATGCCTTTCATATAAGATTAAAAATCCAAAAACTCTTCAAATATATATATATATATATATATATATATATATATATATATATTATATATATATATATATATATATATATATAAAAATGATTAAAAAAATATAAAATACACCTTCCACTTGTCATAATCGAAGATTTGAGAGGATCCGGGGACAAAATACATTTTGTGTCCTTTCCCATTTCATTCTCTTGTCTTATGGAAGCCATTATGAACAATATTATAGTATTTAACTTAAGATTTTCCTGCTTGAACTTCATTGGTATTTCCTGGATTCATTGGTATTATTATTTGAGTCTTGTACTTTGTGTACATTTGTAAATGTGATGGAATGAAAAGGTTTGATGATTTTCAGGTGATTATTCCTAAAATTTTTCAACATAATCGTAAACATCTTGCTAAATTGAACAAGCTTCATTATCACATTGATTTGTTGTTTTTGTTTCTTGCTTTCACCCAAGCCCATTGTTGCTCACCCATCCTCTTAAAACTTATGGTCTCGAAGTGAAATCAAGAAAGAATATGACATTATAACGATGAATACAAAAAAAAATCAATATGATTTTTATTATGGTTGTGACTATATATCTCAAAAAGTGTCTCTCTTCCTACATGTCAAGAAAAGTAACATCTTTCTTAGATTTTTTTAACATATTCCTAAATATCTTGACAAATTGCACAATCATCATCATTTATTTGTTTTCTTTGTTTCTCTCTCTCACTAATTAGTTGTCTTGTCTTTGTTGTCGTTGTTTTCCTATATTATATTTTTAAACATTTGTATTGATGTCTAAATGTTTTTTTTATATATACTAATATTACTTTATTGATTGTAATTGTATAGTATTTTCCCCCTAGGGCATTTCTCGAAGAGGAAGAAGTGGTTATAGTACAAGCGCCTATTCAAGAACATGGAGTGAATATTAAGGATCAAGATAATGATCCTATGGAATAATATAATGATGTTGATAACATAGTTGAAGAAGATGGGACAAACAAATTGATCCAGCAGACATTTAATAACGTTGGAATGGATGATGATGGAAACCATTATGATGACCATGCTTTTGATAAACTTGTACTTGAGAGCGCAATTGAACCTCTTTATGGAGGCTAAAAAACATCTTTTTTTTGTATTGTTGTTGGTCTAATTAAAGGTGGTGAATGGTTTGTCAAACACATGTGTGACACAACTCCTAAGGTATGTAATATATCTTGTGACATTTGGTACTGTATACATGTTAAAGAAATAATTTTTTTCTTTGTTTTTAATGTTAGTACATTTATCCTCGTTTAATTATTCGTAACATTCATATGCAATATGTATGATTAATATTGTTTGGTATATTAACCCGTACTACTATTTATTTATGTTGTAGATTGTTAGGTGAATTTTTGCTACCACCATCAATGCTATGCACGCAACTCACAAAATAGAAGAAAAGATAGATCAACAACTTGATAAATAGCCTCTTCAAGGGGGAAACCACCTTCA
This sequence comes from Pinus taeda, assembly GCA_000404065.3. NCBI lineage: Eukaryota > Viridiplantae > Streptophyta > Pinopsida > Pinales > Pinaceae > Pinus > Pinus taeda. The sequence goes on along the minus strand of APFE030055840.1, from coordinate 413,317 downwards.
CATCACATAAATGAACAATTATCTTGATGATACAAATGGAAAGACCTCCTTGGTATATATAGGAGTCTAAGGTCACAACATAACTAGAGCCTGCATAATAATAATAATGTAAGGGCACAATAATAAAAATAGTGGGCTTCTATAAGGCACAAAAATAACAATATGAGGGCTACATGGGCACAAAAATAACAATAGGAGGCTACACTAATAATAACAATAAGGGGGCTACACTAGTATTATTGGGACCTAACATGGCCCTCTCCTTCAAAAAAGTGTTTTCCTCAATGTTTGAGTAGTTCTTGATGCTTTTGTATAAAATTCTCATCCTCCCATGTGGAATATTCAACGGGTGAGTTCTTCCACTTAATGAGATGCTCTGAAATTGATCAATTCCATAGCTGTCGGGTTCTTGTTTCCATGACTACTTCAGGATCCAATATGAATTTTCCTTCTTCGTCAAGTTATAACTATACTGTTTGAACTGGGAGCTTGTCACTAATAACCTTCTTTAAGCACAAAACATGGAAAACTGGGTGTACTTGGGAAGATGCAAGTAACACCAATTTGTATGCCACAGTACCAATATTTTGCAACATCTTGTAAGGACCATAGTACTTGGGTGATAATTTATTATCCTTCTTAGCTTGCTTGAGAGACATTTGTTTGTATGGTTGTAGCCGTAAAAATACCGAGTCACCTACATCAAAACTTCTTTCACTGCGATGCTGATCTTCCTTTTGTTTCAGTCGATTATGCACCAGAGTGAGGTTATTCTTTAAGAGTTGGAGAACTTGTTGTTTGTGCTCGATGTGATATTCCACTGCTTGAACCTTAGAATTTTCTCTTAAAGATGATGTGATGGATGGTGGATGATATCCATAAAGTGCCATAAATGGTGTCATTTTTGCTGCAGTATGGAAGGAAGTGTTTATACCACCATTCAACCAGAGGTAACCACTTAACCCATTGTGTTTGTTTATCATATACAAAGCAACGAAGATATCCTTCCAAAAATTTGTTCACTATCTCCTTTTTCCTGCCAGATTGAGGATGATAAGATGAGCTATGAGCTAATTGAGTACCAAGACAAGAAAATAATTTCGTCTAAAATTTTCCACTAAAAATGGAATCTCTGTCACTTACAATAATCTTTGGGTTTCAATGTATCTTTTTAATTGTTTCCATAAATGCAATAGCAACTGTATTGGCTTTAAAAGGATAATATAATGAGCAAAAGTGTGCATACTTGGTAAGTCTATTAATTACCACCATGACGACACTCTTTCCTTCATATTTGGGTAAAATTGTGATAAAATCCATTGAGACCTCCTCCCAACACTGACTTGGAATGGATAAATGTTGTAACAAACATGGGGTCTTAATTGTCTCAACTTTATTTGGTTGGCAAACCAAACATTCTTCCACAAAATTATGAATATCAGGTTTAAGGCCATCCTAAAAAATTCCTTCTTGATTGTGTGGTAAGTTTTTAAAAATCCCAAGTTCCCTCCCAAGGGGGATGTGTGCAATTCCAAAAGAATCTTTTGTTTGAGTTGGGAATTATTACAAATATATAAGCGATATTTGTACCATAATGAATCATTTTTATTGATAAATGTATCTGATGTATTAGGATCTTGCCGCGACTTTTGAATGAGTGTACACACCTATTCGTCATTCGTCCACTCATCCGTTTCTTTACTTATCCGATCAGGTTGGATAATATAAATGAACTAGAGTAAATCTTCGTCATCCTCATCCTTTCTTAGGAGTGCATTTGTAACAAAATTTTGCTTCCTTTTTTTGTAGATGATTTCAAAGTCATAACCCAACATCTTTGTGACCCATTTTTGCTTCTCTTCTGAAGGTAATCTTTGTTCCAAAAAGTATTTAGGACTATTGTGATTTGTTTTTACCTTTAAGTGTATTCCCATTAGATAAGTTCGCCATTTCTTTAGTGCATGTAATATTGCCATGATTTCCTTCTCATAAATAGGTTTGTGTAAATACTTTCCCTTGATTGGATGACTTTAAAAAGCAATGGATCGTCCTTCTTGCATTAGAACAACACCAATTCCTTTTCCCGAGGCATCACATTCCACGATAAAGGTTTTTGTGAAGTCTGGTGTAGCTAAGACCAATGCTTGACACCTTGCCTCTTTAAGATGTTCAAAGGATTTAGTTGCTTTTGGAGTCCAAGAAAATGCATCTTTCTTCATTAATGTTGTTATAGGCGGTACTATTCTCCCATAATACTTAACAAACTTGCGATAATACCTTGTCAACCCGAGAAATCCTTGAAGATGCTTTAGGGTTGTGGGAATTTTCCATTCCTTAATGGATTTAATTTTGTTAGGATTTACTTTAAAACCCTCATGGGATATAATATGAACCAAATATTCCACCTCCTGTACTCCAAAGAAACATTTGGAGGATTTTGCATATAATTATTTCTCCTCCAATAGTTTAAGTACCTTGTTAACATGTTGAACATGATCCTTCCAAGACTTGATGTAGATTAGAATATCATCAAAAGATACTAACATTTATTTGTTTATTTTATTTTATTTTTATTTTTAATATTTATTTATTTTTTCCTCTGAGGGTGGGTTTGAAAATGGAATTCATCAAACCTTGAAATGTGGAAGGTGCATTAGTAAGGCCAAAAGGCATAACCAAAAATTCATAATGACCTTCATGAGTTTTGAATGTTGTATTTAGTCTTCATTCTAATTTGATGATATCCTAAACGAAGATCCAACTTGGTGAAGTAAATTGCTCCACGTAATTCATCTAACAATTCATCAATGACAAAAATGGGAATTTTATCTTTAATAGTGAGCTTGTTGAGCTCCCTATAATCCAAACACATTCCATGACCCATCCTTGTGCACCAACACTACTGGAGCAGAGAAAAAACTTTGATTAGGTTGAATTATACTGACGTCTAGCATTTCTGTAACTATACATTCAATTTAATTATTTTTGGAATAGGGGTATCAGTAAGGCTTGATGTTTGGAGGAACACTTCCTAAAATCAAGTGAATAGCATGATCATAATCAAGAATTTGTGGGAGGAATTTGGGAGTCTCAAACACCTTGGAATGATTAACTAAGACTTTTTGGAGATCTAGAGAAATGAATGAATTAGATGTTTGAACATCTAGTGAACATAAATGTGTAATTACCCCTCGTTGTTCCTTCTTAAAAATATTTTTCATGCCATTAGAGCTTATTATCTTCCCAGGTTTCCATGTGATATCCCTTATATCAATTTTATTTCCTTCCCAAAAAGATTTCAAGAAAATTTCTTGAAAATTAAGAGTTATCGTCCCCAAATTGTAACCATTGGAGTCCTACTACAATATCAACACCGCCCATTGGAATATAAAGCATTGGACAATTTAATACATATTATCCCATGTTTAGCTTGATATTATGGCACTTTCTAGAGAAATTTATAGTTCCTCCATTTGCGAACATTATATGACACTCTGGTACGGGATATAGAAATCAATTTAATTCCTTGGCTATCTTACAATAAATAAAATTATGGGTACAATGTGAATTAATCAACATTAATACCTTTTTCTTCTTGATATATCCTTCTATTTGAGAGTTTGAGGAGTGGTAATTCTCTCCAATGCATTACAAGACATCGTCAAATTAATTTCTTCTTTTTCTGGGGTTGGTTCTTGGTGTATATCCTCTTCTTTTGATGATTCTTGTTCTTTTTCTTCCTGCTTTTCACAATCTATGTAAAGCATTTTCTTCTCAAGCACACTTATGACCTTTAGTCTATTTTCTATCATAACTATAACAAAGCCCTTTTGCTCTTTTTTCCTCCAATTGTTATGGTGCAAAACTTGTAGGTTGTGGAAGGATAGTAGTCGCAACACTTCCATATTTATAGTTGTGAGTGGTAGACTTCCTTGTTGATATAATTTTGCTTTCAACTTTCCACCTTGAAAACTTCTCCAATGAATCAGGTTCCCAAAGTCGAACCTCAAGTTGTATGTTATCCTTTAAAGTCCCTATGAAAACATCAATCCTATGCTCCTCTAAAATATCATTTACCTTTATATTCAATCTTTGGAAGTCCTTAATGTGCTCTGCCATTGAAACATTTTGTTTGAGATTTATCAATTAGCTAAAGAAGGTATTTATCTTTGTATCCTCATAATGTGCCACCAATTCTTCCCCAAAAATTGTCCAAGTGACAATTGATTTACAAGAACAAAGTCATTGATATCACATAAACCAATTTTATTCTAAATACAAATATGCAATGTGTACCTTTTGGGTGTTCGACACATCATGTAGATCAAAGAATTGCTCCATCTGTAGTATCCATGTTACTAAATCCTTGCCATACAACTTCTTCATATCAATCTTTGGAATGTGGTTAGTCTTCAATCCTAATTTAGAGTCTCTAAAATCATCATTAAAATTCCTTTTGTTTTCATCATGAGTTTCATGGAGTACCTTGTCACCACTAGGAATCATTTCTTGTAACAAATTTGTCAAACCTTCCATTTCTACTTTTAAACCATCCTTCAAACCTTTCATTTCTCTTTTTATTTTTGATTCTAAATCATTCATGTTCCCTTTTAAACCAAACATTCATCATCACTTTTAATTCATTTTTGGTTACTCTTTGTGAGAGTAAAATTTGTTGCACTTGGTCTAGTAATTTTGATATATTATGCTGCATTTCGTCCTCTTCTTCATGCATCATATTCTGGTTTCTTACTATGTGTGTCCATTTTTTTTTAATTTCTAGGCATATTGGAATGAAATAATGATATCTATGCTTCTCTATGCCCTTTGAATTGCTTCAAATTGATTTTTCAAACAAAAGAGTTGCAATTTAAAAAAAAAAAAAAATATAGACACCATTTTTGCTTGTTTCTTGGAGCTAGATATTGAAATTATTGTATCTCTATAATTTCGGATCTCCAAGTTCTGAAATTTCAACCTGTGGTAGCCTTATGAGTCTTATTTCCAATGCCACAATTCCAACAAAGATTGGATTCTTCAAGAAAAATTTATTCCCAATACCCACGATGGCCTGATTATAGACTGGTTCAATAGAGCGAACTTATACGGAGTACCGTGTGTCATTGCTTTGACCTTCAACCCTAAAAATAATACAAAAATAACTAAATTCTGTGAAATTTCAGTCACTTTTTACTAAATTCAAATTCAATGCTCAAAGTGAAAGTTATGGCGATTTTACCTAGGTCACCTAAATGAGATTGAATTCTGGAGCCTGCAAAAACCCTAAATTCTTCGGACCATATTTAAGAAAATATAGCGGACCAAGATATGAAATTTTTACATGAAGTTCACCAATATTTCATCTCCACGTGGCTGAAATTTCAGCTTCTGAAGCCTTGTATAAATTTTTTTATAGTGAAAATAACAAGATGACTTGGTTGAAGCAACGAAACCCTAGAATCCAAATCTCTGATACCAAATGTTATTCAAGCACCTTACAAAATAGAAGAAAAGATAGATCAATGACTTGAGAAATAGACTCTTCGAGGGGGAAAACTCATTTACATCACATAAATGAACAATTCTTGGATCATAGAAATGAAAAGACCTCCTTGGTATATACAGGAGTTTAAAATGTCACACTATAATTAGAGCCTACATAACAATAATAATGTAAAGGCACAACAATAACAATAGTGGGCTTCTATGGGGCACAACAATAACAATATGGGGGTTACATGGGCACAACAATAACAATAAGAGGCTACACTAACAATAACAATAAGGGGGTTACACTAGTATTATAGGGACCTAACAATCAAATGTTTTACCTCATACGTACCGATATTTACATGCCATTATGAAAGATGTTGGTATGGAGCATCAAGCTATTCATGCATGTCCTAATGATTATATTCTCTATTATAAAGAACATGTGTCGAAAGACAAATGCCTAAAATGTGATGAGAGTAGATGTCAAATCGATAAAATAACAAAAAAGGTGTGTTGCAAGGTTCTTCGTTATATTCCCATAATTCCACGTTTGCAACAATTGTTATGGTGAAAAAGCATAGAAAAAATTATGGATTACCATGCAACAAATAAAAGTGAAGATGGTGTTCTTCGAATGCCTATAGATGGATATGAATTTAGGAATATATAGGAAATGTGGCCAAAGTTTAAAACATAACCTCATAATCTTAGGCTTTCATTAGCAGCCGACGGTGTCAATCCATTTGGAGAGCTCAAATCTAATTACTCGGTGTGGCCCATTTTTGTTATCAATAATAACATTCCGCCATGGATGTCAATAAAGAGGAAGCACATAATGTTGACAATGATTGTTCTAGGTATTAATTTGTTTACTTACACACACACACACACACACACACATATATATTCGATTATGTCTTATATTTTTTATTTACTCATATATGTAGTAATTATGTACTGTATATTCAATCAATTAAGTAAGTACTAGGTCAAAGATATGAATGTATATATCGATGTTCTTATCATTGAGTTAGTGGAGTTATGGAATGGTGTCACTATGTATGATATATATAGACCAGTAGATGCACAAAGGGGATTTGAATTCCATGCCATGCTTGTATGGACAATGCACGACGCCCTAGGTCTAACACATTTTTGTGTTATGTTATAATGGTACCCTGCACTTTAATAATGTTTAATTTTATGAAGTTAATTTCATGTATATTTTTTAAATAGTCCCTTCGTTGTACATACTTAAAATAATTGATATAAAAATTATTCCATCTCTTGCAGGTCTTCAAACAAAGGGTAAATTTGCTTGTCCATTTTTTTGTCCTAAGATTTGATCTTTTTGTTCAAGAAGCTTAGGAATAGAGGTGTTTTGATGAGTGTAAGCAATTCCTTTCTAAGAACCATAGGTACCGAAGTACCAAAAAACATCTTTTCAATGGGAAAGAAGAGACTGGATTAATACCATGGAGAATGACACCTTGCACATGGAAGTTGCAATATAATAGAGTCTCTCAAGGTATGGATTGAATTGTCTATGTATCAGTATACATGATATGTTTGGATTATTTTATATTTTTTATGACATTTTCTTCAATGTACTAATTGAAAGGTTATATTGTTGTTATAATATCTTTAACTATGATTCACCTTGTAGGTCATCAAGGCATTAATAATAGGGCACTTCCACAAGGAATGAAAAGTTATCCTGAGCAATTCAATAGACTCCCCTACTATGAGCACCTAGAAATTGTTCATTTGTTTGATACAATGCACATTAGGAAGAATGTAACAAAGACCTTATGATGAATCTTAAAGGGAAGGAGATAAAGAAAAAAATGTCAAGATTTATAATGACATTAAGGAGGCAAATCATGTAATGTAGAGTGCGATTCATTCAAATAGCAATGGAGATGGCCAAAATAAAAGTGCCCTTCCATGATTACTGATGGAGCAACAAAACAAGGATGTTAAAGAGGTTATTGAAAAAATTAAATTTCCAACTGGATTTTCTTCAAACGTAAAGAATATCCTAATAAAGAAAGGTGAATTAGGTGGGGCAAAAACTCATGATTGGCATACGTTCATTAAGGTATTTAATTATTTTGGTGTATATATTTGTACACTAGTGAAACATTTTGTTAGTGCCCTTTTTTCTCTACTAATTTGGAAATAAGTAATGATTGACCATTATTTTTGTTACAATATGTTCTACCTTTATCTTTCCCATACAAATTTGAAAAAAATATTAAACAAGTTATATATGACCTTGGGAGATACATGAGTTGAGTGAAGATTTATGTGCGAATTTTAATTTGTTCAATAATTTATTGTACAACTTATATTTGACAACATGTGTTTTACTTGTTATCATGTACTATATACTTTTTTGTTGAAACCCGTGATTTGCTTGCTTCATTTGTAGATGGTTTCCATCTAAAGGAATCGATAAAGAAGATATAAAGTATTGGAGAAAACAAATTCCTTGTCTAATGTGTGAAATGTAAAAGTATCTACCTCTGACATTTTTCAATGCACATGACACTACCTCATTCACCAAATTGAGGAGAATGAAAAGTGTTGACTTGTACAGATAAGATCAATGTGGATGGTTGAGAGGCACTTGAAATAACTGAAGGCTTTGGTATGACAAAAAACATGTCTTTAGGGTTCTATGATAGAGGGATATATGGTATATCAAACAATGGTTTATATTCGTCAATATAGTCCTGCAATAGGAAAAAAGTATTAATGTATTGGATTGCATTTGGGATGTCAATTACACGAACAAATTTGAAGGGGCGTGAGATGTAAGTAGATATAAATTGAGTTTTATAATCCATTTGACATTTTTGTTTTTATGTATATCGTACTTATTTAATTTTTAGTCTTCTTGTAGAATCCTTTATTATGCATGGTAACTAACTATATATATGTGAATTGTTTTATTTTAATACAATCGATTGAGAGTGGGATGCAATACATCTATAAATTGCGAACAATCTCGATTGGATGAAGGTATGGATTGAATGATGCAAACAAGCTAATAATGGTAGGTTATCATGGTATGGTGTGTCTACATTGGTTAAAGAAGTTGAACGTAGTGGAGATACCAATCTTACACAAAGGGAAATTGATTTAGCATATGGTTTAAAAGATTACCATGCAAGCATATTCACCCATACTATTTAGTCTTTTTTCAATTATATTAATGCATATGGCATGTTTTTTTCTTAATTTGAAAAATTTCCAAGTATAAATATGCTTATCAATTAGCAATGCATATTTTATGCATTTGACATATTGCAGTTGAAACACCACAACAAAATATGTTGCGATGGCCACAAATTTCGCATCAAAGGTCAGATGAAAATTTTTGATAGTGGGATAACTGCAGTATTTCAGGTTATCAATGTTGCCGCTAGAGGTGACAGACATCCAAAAGTCTCTGATAATTGATACTATGGGTATCTGCATGATATACTTGAGTGTGACTTTAAATCCTTCAAATTAGTTGTGTTCAATGTCAAATGGTTTAGGCTACGAATCCATGAACGTGATCCTAATAGAACTGTTATTGAGCATACTAACAGATTTACCATGGTTGATACAAGGAATGTTGAGCTAGGATTAGAGCCTTAGGTTCTTCTAAACTAATGCAAACATGTATTTTACGTAGAGGTTCAAGGTAAAGATGGCTAGTCATATGTTGTTAGATATGATCTAAGAGGAAGGTTGATAAAGCACATTGTAGCAGAAGTAGATGGAATTGAAGAAGAAGATGTTGTAAAGGAGCAAGTGGTTCATGTGTCAGATGAAGAGGTCGAAGAAGTTCAAGGATATGTTAATCGAGACAATGTTAATTTGGATGAACTGGATGATATTGATGTTTTTTTCGGATCAAGAACTTGAAGAAGTCGAACCAAATGTAGAAGAGCATGTTCTGGATGATGATATAAACATTGATGATGATGCTAATATAGAGAATATTTGAACATGAATGATGAATTGGATGATACAGATGATGAGTTTGATGAGGAGGAATATTAATGATATCAAAATGTTGAAATGTACAAGGCATGTATTTATATGTTTTCAGTTGGTTTGTTCTCTTTTGTTCACCTTAAATTTTTGTTTTCCTAGTTTTTATGCTTGATTGTTACTATTTTTCTTTCAAATATATTATAGTAGATAGATTGGATATTAGGGAATTGAGATTGATGTGAGTGGGGGGTGGGGGAGGGGGAGGGGGGTGGGGGGGGGGGGCTGGGGTTGTGGGGCGGCGCGACGCACGGGGGGTGGGGAGTGGCCATATGAGCTTCACCTTCATGTGGTTAGCTTTGTTTAGTAGAGAATATATTACTCCTAAAATGAAGAGATGCTCATTTAGGTTTATACCATCATCTCCAATTTTAACTTTGTTTCATCTAATAATTTCCAAGGTTTTCCATTTACTAATTAGTGGAAATTATGCATTGACCCCGCATAGAGTGACCTGTGAATGGGTCCAAAGACAAACCTAAGTTCAAATCAAAATGTCATGACAAACCTATGTTCAAATCATCATCATTGTCATCATCGTAATCATTGTAATCATTTCTTTCATCATCATCGTCGTAATCGTCTTCATAATCATATTTTTCATCAACATCATTATGAAAATCATCATCATCACCATATAATCACATATTTATCTTCATCACCATCATCATTTAAATCATCATCCATGTCATTGTCGTCATCATCATCAACATCACCATCGTTGTCATCGTCATAATCATCATCATCATCATCATCATCATCATCAACGTCATCCTCAAAATCATCGTCATCCTCAAAATCATCATCATCATCATTTTCATCCTCGTCATCAACATCGTCATAATCGTCACCATCATCATCTTTTTCATTAACGTCATCATTAACATCATCATCACCATCATTTTGCCATCTTCATCAACATCATCATCTTCAACATCATCATTGTTGTCATCGTCATCATCGTCATCTTTTTCATCAACATCATCATCATCATCATTGTCATCCTCGTCATCGTCAATATCGTCATTGTAATCATTGTCGTCATCATCATCATCATCATCATCATCATCTTTGAGTATGTTGTACATTGTCCAAGCTTCTAAATAAACCTACAAAAACTTGTGAATGTATTATTTGAATGCTACAATGAACATCTTAGAAAACATTGTAGGGGCATCCTTAAGTCCAAAACACATGACATTGTCAAAACCTCATTTTGCAGCAAAATTTGTCTTCTTCTACTACTGGATAATATCCTAATAACCCATTGATGAAAGAACACGTTTCCTTCCTTCAACATGGTCAATCACCTAAACATTGAATGTGATCAAGAAAGTGTCATGGACACAAGAACCATTTAATTCCTTGACATTCACATAGACACATATCATTTCTATTGTTTTCTTATCTATAATTATAATTAGGGTAATCCACTCATAATCTTCTAGAAAAAAAATATTTCAATAAATAACATCTTGTCTATTTCCTCCTTTAATTTTTCCTCACTTGAGAATACATCTTGTAGGACCACTTCTTGATAATTTTGACAATTGGTTCAACTTTATTTTCCTCTCCGCTAACTCTCTTTTGATTCCATTTATCTCTATAAAGTCCATGGAAAAATCCTCATATTCTCTAACAAAGGTTGAAACTTATGAAATTATATTCACATCTTAGTAATCTCCCATTGACACTGTGTTTGGCTTCTCTGTAGTACCATATTGCATTTCCTTATCTTTAGGGATGCTTGATAGATTTACTCACCTTCATAATCACGAACCTCCTTAACAACTCTCTTTCAACCATTCCCTTAAATAATATATATAAAATAAAAAACAGATATAGTCATTGTTTAGAAAGAGCATTTGAAAATCCAAACATTTCAACATTCAAGTGGTTTTCTGAGGGCACTATCAAGGGCATGAATAACAGTCTTTCGAGGGCACGAGGGTGTTCAACCATTCAAAAAGTGAAATTCTTTCATGCCTATGGAGTAAGAGCATTCAAGGGCACGAAAAGAGGTTTTTGGAGGGCACAATGACATTCAAGAAGGGGTGGGGCACGAGAGTATTCGAGCATGTGGTGGAAAGTGGTGCATGAGGCACAAAGACACCTATCTTCAGAGACAACAAATATGGAAATAAGCTTCCCGTGTCTTCATTTTGTATTAAAACTTAAATATATGACAATGATTTTGGTCAAATACCTTCACATTCATCCCACACATCTCACTCTCTCTCTTATCACCATGACGACAGATGAGATACCAATGGGAATTTCCTACCCTCGTATAATCACCCCCAAGCCTCCCTTATATGAAGAGAAGGACAATCACCTACACACACACACCTCATCCAAGGTAACAAAAATTATTGGGTAAGAAGGAACTCCAACTTGAATCCTCACCAATACCACCACATGAAAGGAGCCTAATATGAAACTCCATCTCACCATAGAGATATCCATTTATAGCCTATTCCCATGGCTAGGCACTCACCAGATGTCCTGCTAAATCAGGGGCATAAGGACTAAGGCCAATGCTAATAAGGTAAGAAATATTACCAAGGGATGTGAAACTAAGGTAAGGCATCGTGATAAGAATAATTTTGACAATAATAGTTTAGGGCTTGACCAAGAGGAATTCTGATGCAAATATTTCAATGGAAGAGGGAAGGGGACAACTCCACACCTTGAGGGTGTTGCACCGCGAAATCCATGCTATCACAAAGAGTGCATTTGGAAGCTAGATGTGGTAATAGTGTTTAAATATAATGGGTATAGGTTGATATTAGTCAGCAACCTCACACAAGTCTCACTGATCGGATGCATGAGGTCCCCTAGGATCTCCCATATCTGGACCCTACCCGAATTTCACTGCCTGCACTATAGAGGCTAGGGTTTGCAGGGTCCTAAGAGAAAATGGGTGTATAACATTATAACTATATGAGTTGAAAATAATATCAAATCTCAATCCTGAAAATGATTGATTTCCTTTCCCACAATCTACAACTTGAATCATGTTTACAATGCAAAATTAGAATGAGTTTTTTTATAGATAACCACTATAAATTCGTGGATTTCATGGCACACGTTTCTGATGGACATTTCAGAAAATTCGTGGATTGAATGAGACATATTTTGAAACATTCTCTACCATAATTTTTTCACTCATTGCAGACTATAATGTCTTGATTAGATTTCCAAAATAAGCTTAAGATTCATAGATACGTTCTAGTTTAGCTAGCTATTAAGACTACCTCTAATCCACAAAAAATATCTTAACATCGTGATTTTAGGATTCAATCACCCTTATAATTATGAAATAGTGTAGGCATCTTGGATCTATTAAAGGAAGATGATGAAAGGTTCTATAAACACTTTAGATCTTAATATTTCAAACAATATGGTTGCCTAGAAAATGCTTCATGGAATTTTGAAAAGACTACCTTTAACATGGACTAATACTTCTTCTCGAATCAGAGTTCTTCAAGCTTCTTATTTATCTATCTTGAATAGATGTGATACTGATTTCTAGTAGACCTCCGCTCCTCAAACTAAGGGTACTTACAATCACTGCATAGACATTGAGACTAGGCTCCATCCTACGATTTAGTGTCCTTTGCATGGTAACTTCTTTCGTTGGCTAGGAAATTCTACCAGACCACATTTTTTTTTCCTTTATTGTGTATATGCATAGGACCCTAGAATGAAAATATGGTTTTATTTGACATTCAACCTAGTTTTTAGGCCTAGACTGTATCATAAGCCTCATTCAATCCTTTCCTCCACCAAGGATATATTTCTTTTCAAACCACACTGAAGCCTTGACATAGAGCTTTGGTTCTTATGCTATTGATGCCAAGTTTAGTCTTGATCTTGAGTAGAAACAAGGTGATGAAAAAAAACCTGAAATGGGCTTTAACCAATCCATAATTTTGATGATCTTGTTAGAAAATCAGAAAGGGAGAAATATTTTCTTAGCTTGATAATTACTTGTGATGTAATGTTATATTCTTTAAGTATCCTTTAACTTCTTTACGTCTTGTTTTATCTTGTTACCATCAAGCAACTACCAAACATAAATACATGAAGATCAAAACAACAAGGACACAAGATGTAGGCTCTCAACAAGGGAAAAACACCTCTCCTAGGGGAAAACCCAACAAAATTCTCTTCTCTTCTTCAGGAACCAAATCAAATGAGACAACCAAGACCCTTAGACAACAAAAATTCCTCCTTCAATCCACCAAGTCAGCTTCCCAAGAAGACTAGTCAAAATTTAGTCAAATTCTCCAAAAGTCAACACAAGTCAAACCTTCCAAAACAAGTCAACAAGGATTTCAACCCTCTCCACAATTTATGAAATTTTTCCTGCAACAGTTCAGACTTGCAGTTACCCTAGCTGTCCTAGAATCTTGCACATGTGGTAGAAAAATAATAGAATTTTAGATCCTCTTCCTTTTTCTTCAACTTTGCACTTTTCTTCTTCTTCATTAGAACATCATACCAAATTACATGCTTGGATGAGCCACAAGGTCGAATGAACTTTCTATATATATAGTCTCTTATGTGAGGTCGAATCCCTTCAATGAGGATGACTTAATGGAAGGGTATGCCGACTTGATGGAAGGGTAGGCCGACTTGGTGGAGGATTAATACATGACTATCTTACGTAAAATTAATATCTCTTCTTTAACATAAAAAGCCTAATAAGGGTCTAGAACATGATGACAAGTACAATGACTCATGCCTCAACCCTGGAAGAATTCAATGGGTGATTTGACCTATCAACATAATCAATTGAGCATGAAACCCATGTTTATAAAATAATTTTTCCTTTGATCTTTACAATGATTTTATTTTCTTTACAAATACATAAGAATTACATCATTTCATGAGCCAAACAACAATTATAAAGACCCATACTGGTTACATTTTCAACACTCCCTCTTAACTAGGTAGGTATTCATAAGTGTTCAACTGGTACAAGGATGACCTCAATTTGAAAGTTTCCAAGAAGAGTATGACAACATATATAATGCTAGATACCATCTAGGCCAATAATAACAAGGTATCAATCCATCAAGGTACCATCTAGGATTCTCGTCAAGGTACCAACTCAACATATCAAAGATCCAAGTGTTAATACACTAATTCAAGGATCCAAGTGTCATCTAGGCTACCTTCCAAGATACTAATTAAAGGATCCAAGTGTTAGGAAATTATCTCATCATTAGGGATCCAAGTGTCAATTATAAAGACACTAACTCACCAGAGGCCCCAGTGTCATCCAAGACACCTACTTATCACAGATCCCTCGATGTCATCTAGGCCAATATATCAATTCAAACAGATCTTTGTACATCATCCAAGCCAAGACACCAACACAACAGGGGAATTGGACATCATCAACCACCCTAGAAAGGGATGCCACCCTAGAAAGGGATTTCAATATCATCTATATTTTGTCCCTAGTACCATCATATGAGCTCACATCCTAAGGTACTCATATCTCCCTCAAATATGAGATCTCTATAAATTCAAGCATTCTTATCAAATATTCAAACTTCTCAGGGAGAGATCAACACATCAACTACATGTTCATCCAATAGAACATACAAACCTAACCAATACTAATAATTATTATCAATATGCTAGCATAAAACACAGGGTCTTCAACCATTCTCATGCTACTTAGGTTATCTCAATATCCAAATAAATCTTGACATAAGTTTCCTTTTCCAACTTCACAAGCAGCACCAAAAACATCCTAAACACTATTTGAAACAACCGATTCTTATTCATGACTTATCAAAAATAACCACCAATAGTGCTTTAGCCATTCCTCAATCTTATAATCTCATTATCTCCTCATTTCCTTCATTAGACCTACGACTGTTAGTCCTGGCCTAGTGCATGACACATGAAGCAACGAATCATGTCCTCCCTCTCCACTAGGGAGGATACACACTTTCTTTTATAAAGGAAATATATCCAAGCTCCCTCTCAACTAGGGAGATAAGTCCACCATCGACAATTTTTTATTCTTCCAGCTACACAAGCTCATTCTTTTGCATCATCATGTCATCAGAGAAATTCAACCTTCTGGAACATTATTCCTTTTATATTCATATGGAAACAAAGTCAACTTTCAATCATCAATATAAACTTCAATGTTGTCAGGGTTATTACAAATCCCTCTTTCCATCATGCTCAACATCATCATAAATTCATCATCAAATACAAGGTAGGCTTACATCTTGGAAATCTTATCAAAATTACAACAAAGCACAAATGTATACGTACAAGAGCATGAAGATAATTGTATCAAGCTAGGGTTATCATGTCATCACAAGGAGAGTGTCTAGGGTTATCAAAAATTCAAAATTAAAGTTTAGATATCCTACATCTAAACCTTGTTAGGGTTTCAATCGTATGAAAGCATTTACACCTAGGGTTTCACTTTCATGCCCTAGGATCTTATATCAACCTTTACTATGTTTTTGTCATCAACCATAGATATTATCAACAAACCCTAAAAATATAGGGTTTTACCAAAGTGAATAAATAGAAAAATATAATACTAAAAGGGTTGATTTTATCTAAAGATCAAATACCCTAAAAATGAATGAATCCTCATGATTCTATGCCAAAACCCTAGCGATGATAGAGCAATTTTAAAGACAAAATGATCGTACCTTTTTATATTGTGGATACTTGCTACATATATTAAAGCATACCTTGAGTTACTTATTTTAAAAACCTTTAAGGGATCCCTCTCACCATGATAATCTTTTTCAACAAAGGTTCAACATCCTCATGGTCCATCTCCATATGAGTCTACTTTTATAAGAGTGCCAAAGAATCCAACTAGATTACCAATTTACCATTCTCTCTATTCATCATGCTCTTCATGGCATAAGATCAAGTTATATTTTCTCATTTAGTTTCCTTAATTATATACCTATAACATTCACAGATAAGTACCACCAAGCAAAATATACAAATACAAGAGCATGATCATGATTTTGACAATCTAGGGATACTTTAGGGAGGGATAATTCCTAGATATTTTAGATCCAAATCCTAAGTCTTTTGATATTACTTTTAGAAACATCAACCATATGGTTTGAATCTTAAATAAAATTCTACCTTCACTAAGGTTTTCCATTTCACCCTAATCTCCCTACAAACCCTAGAGGCAAAAAGCTAGGGTTTTTATAAGAGAATAGGGTTAGGGTTTTTCTTATGACTAGGGTTTCCAAATACCACCTAGAATTTACAAAAAAAATTATATGCAAACAACTTCCAACAATATGAAGACTAAAAGCCCTAGAACACAAAAGGGAAATATCAAAACTATAATCTGGTTTAGGTTCAACCTTATATGGATAAAAAAAATTATACATACCTCAAGGACTACATACCTTAGTCCTTCAATATGCCATGATATTCTTGCTGCTTTTTAAGAATGAATACTCCAAAGATGTCGAGGTCAAGCACTGCCTTCAAAGGTACTGTAAATTTCATTGACGTCAAGATTTTCTCAAGAGAAATTCTCTACACAAGGTTATTAACTGTAGCTTCATAAGCCTTTAAGCATGGTTCCAATTTCTTCCAACCAAGCATACTTTATTCACCATGTTGAATACAAATATGGATGCAACCTGCTTCTCATTTTCACTTACGAATCTCTGAATATTGTAATAAGGGTAAATTTTCTTCAAATGAAC
Organism: Pinus taeda; assembly: GCA_000404065.3. Classification (NCBI taxonomy): domain Eukaryota; kingdom Viridiplantae; phylum Streptophyta; class Pinopsida; order Pinales; family Pinaceae; genus Pinus; species Pinus taeda. Next base: position 396,041 of record APFE030055840.1, on the reverse strand, counting down.
TATATGACAGTCTATTGATGGTGCTAGATACCACCAACATACAGGGGATCTCCCCGATATAAGTTCCCAATTAGACCTCACACTGTTTGGTGTAGGAGTCCCATTTGGAATACAACCTGACTGTCATTTAATTAAATATATGCCTTGGCTTTAGCTATCAACACAAGAGAGAAGCCCACATTTCCTTTTGAATGAGAAAATGAGTGCGCCTTGTGAGTGTTCAATTGCAGATGTATCAAGGTTATCTGACTACGAGGGGAAAATAAAGTGAGTCTCTAAGAGAGAATTAATAGTACTACCCTAATGGAGACACACATGAATAAGAAAGACTCGTCTAACATCAAGCGAAATAGTTCACATAGATGCAACGATCATTATACAAATTATAGCACATTTCTAATAAGTGAGCGTTGAAGTTAACAAAATAGTTCAATTATTGCAGTATAGGTGAAAGTGAACATGAACCGTAAACATTAAAATAGTAGTCTTAGAAACATTCACAATCCATGAGTGAAAATGTGTTGGCCTGGAAGGCTTCAATATCAAGCAAAAGTCCCAAGATACATAAATACAATGAACATCATTAGCTCCGATAGTGGAGCATTAGAGCCACTACTTGCTTTCCAAAATTACTAACTCTATCTCTCTAATTCCTTGTGGGAGAATCCAAGGTTAAAAGTATAACTTGAGGTATGACCTTTCACATCCTCATTAATCTTGAATTTTTAACTTCTAGTGATATTTGGACTTCTACAACCTTTGTAATTCCAAATGAATTTTGGAATTACATATGACTATTAGTATTACATGTCTTTTGGACTTCCATGACTCTTGGAATTCTACTTATTTGTCTTTACAATGATTCCAACAATACATCATAACTTCCACATCATTATGTGATGAGAACTCGACATGTCATTATCTTTGGTGACTGGGACTAATAGTCACTGATGACACAAAATTCTTCAGTGGTGACATGGTTTCCCCTTGTATCTTTGATCTTCATGCAACTTTTCTCATTGATGTCTTCGCCCTCCAAAGGGTCTTAAATATAATGGAGTCTTTGGGGTGCTTTTATCATCAAGATTCAAGTGTTTTCTTTGTTATTTTAATCATTCCTTTGTTTTTTCTCTTCACTCGATCTTCCTTGTGTGTGCTTTCCATGCTATTCTTGGAATACCTATATCTGCAATCATTGATGACAAGAAACCATTAGCCTGAAAATATCCTATTCTACAATGTTTCATGCATATATTCTCTTCATGCCTCTTCAATGTGATTAAAAGGGAGAAGGAGAGATTCTAGGCGCATAGGCACACTCTGAAAGACTGAAGTTATGAGATGTGGAGGCTTTAGGGCTTTGACATGCGCTCATGCATTCGCTAAAGAGAGGCAATCAAGGCAGGGCACAAGTCCGAAGGACGAAGGGAAGGATTTAGGCTTACAAAGTGTATTATGCACTTACGAGAGAGATGGAGGGTGAAAAATGCACTCCTAAAGGCTGAAGGATGAAGGCTTCAGGCATACTAGGTGTGCTCATGCGCTCAAGAGGCTGAGGAGGGCGCAAGGCATAGGTTTAAAGGATGAAGGGAGAAAATTCATGCCTTCAAAGTGTGATCATGCGCTCATAGGGTTAGGAGGGAGCATGGCACATTGGGGAAGGAAGAAGAGTGAATATTAAGGCCTTTGGGGTGCGCTCATGCACTCAAGGAGGGTGCACCTATTTTTGTCAAAGGAAGACTTAGTCCCTTGAAGGGCACAATTCAAAACATTGAAGGGGAAATAGGCTTAAGGAGTGCGCTCAACACTCTTGGAGGGCACATGGAGAATTTTCAAACAATAAAGAATTCCCGATCAAGGTTTTAGAGCATGCTCATGTGCTCTTAGCCTTAATGGGTTTGCTTTGAAACCAAATATCTGTTTAAGTCTGAGATATAGGGCGAGGGGTGAACAAGATGAGTTTATACATAAAACCACGTGTGACACATGCCATCTCATTAAGAAAACTTAGACAAACTTGAACAATGATAAGTATTGGTCAAAATGCCACTTTATACACATACGCCAGGCACAATGAGTGAAGTGTATGTGACTGCAACCCAAAAGTTTCGTTTTATAACAACAAAGATATTATGACCATGAAATGCACTTAAAGTTTCTCTAATTAATGTGATGACACTTGAGAGCATTAAAAAACACTCCAAACACATAGAATAACATGAGATGACACTTGATGACCAAGGCAACACTAGTTATGATGGAGATGGTAGGCTCCAAAAATTTGAATGTAGTGAAATTTTAGTGGGTGTTGTAGCAACGACAACACTTGGCAACACACTGAGTGGACTTCAACTTCTTTGTATGGGAATAACTTTTGATTAAGGGTCAAACCTTCAAGAAGTATTCATTGCCTTGACTTCCCCATTTCGAACCAATTATATACATAAAATCTCACTTTCCTCTACTTGGTTGAACACACACAAGAGATACATCATATCACAACTATTTCAATCTAGGACATGGTAATGTGCACAACGAGTTTATGATATTCAGAGTACGAGTTTTGATCTCTGGTGTTGCTCCATTGCGAGTACCCCGAAAAAGTTACTTCAGGGGCACAAATGTTGCTTCGCTGCCAATGAGTCTGAATAGTACCCTGGCGAAGTCGATTGTTCACCTCCTTGCGTAGGAAGCTTTTCTCTTCTTTCACCCTTTATTTATTTATTTAATAAAACTGTCCATTGGCACTTATTATTTTCATAGGCGGAAGAGGGATCTAGACTTATTGAGACTAGAGGAGGTTGACCCTTTAGAGAAGTATTTTAAGACCTCTGATATTGGTTTCTGCGCTTTATATTTCCCCCTTATCCCTTTTCTACTAGGTTGGACAAGCATTAACACATAAGTAGATTTACACCAAGTCGAGTAGCTTAGATGCTAGCATATGCACGGATCTAATAGGTCCCCTCAAGGTTCCCCTATTGGACGAATTTTATTTTTCATATGGACTTATTTTCCCAAATAAAGAAGGAGAACAACATAAATCCAAGCATTGTGGTCGTCACACTTCTCTTTATTACACCACAAAGTCCTTTTGAGCCATGAAATTTTACACAAGGGTCTTATTTATGTACAATGACCAACAAACATGACATGATGGGACACAACTAACACAACACACGTATGAATGACACAAATGAAAAGAAAGGTAACAAAAGAAACTGGATAGGAAATGCAACTAATAGTTGCTATTGAAAGTAATATTTCAAATCTCGTCCATTTATGGGAAGAGGGTCAATCCTCCCATCTACGGATTTCAACTTGAATGTATTATGACCAAGAAGGCTTCTTATCAAACCATCACTTTACACAATTTTGATGCACAACAAATATATCCTTGGCTTTGAGCCTTTCTACCTCGAGTTTGAGTAAAGTGTCTATCCTGTTCTAAACTAGAAGGAAAGGTCTACCTTGTGAATCTTCGGAGAGTTGCAAGGCTGGAAGGTATAGGTTCAGGGATAAGATAACTTCTTTAATGTAAACTAGGAAGTATGGCGAGGTTTTTTGGGAAGGCTTAGGATTTACACAATCAACCCAAAGTACATTGTTCAAAGTGTTATGTCAGTTCCTTTGCTCAGAGAAGATGGTTTTCTTGATTATACGGATACAATTTTTATTTGTCGATTCATCCAAACCATTTCCCTGTGGGTAATAATTAGATGCATGTTTTAATACAATCCCATTTTCTAATGCAAATTCATAAAGTCTTAATGATGAAAAGTAAGTTTCATTATCAAAGACAAGTGATGTAGGAACACTAAACTTGGTTATGATATTTTGTTGCAAGAAGTGGATGACTTCCTGGTCATTTACTTGTCTCATAGGAACTGCTTCTGAACACCGAGTGAAATAATATGTAGTTGTTATAATATATCGGTGTTATTTTGATGAATGAGGAAAAATTTCTCTGATAACATCTTGGCCCCGCTGTTGGAATGGTTCCTCAACTGCTACTGGTAGCAATGAGGCAATTGACCTCTGATCATGACCAAAACATATCTGACAAGCATGGAGATTGCGGACATAGGTGTGAGAATATTTGAATAGAGTGGGCCAATAATAACCAAACCTCATAACTTTATGTGTTGTAGTGTTGCCCTCATAGTGGCCACCTACCGTTCCATCGTGTAAGTCTCTAAGTACCTTCTACGTATCTTGCAATTTGAGGCATCTTAGTAGGGACACCATTGTGGTGATTTTTGAGAATCACTCCATGTACTAGTTGAGAAGACAAAGCTTTCAAATGGATTTCCCTCTTCTGTTTATTCGATAGGTGCGCAGGTAGGGTGCCATACTCTAGAAATTACCGTAAATTAGAGTACCATGGCACTGTAGATGTGGACTAAGGAACATATTCAAATTGTACATTTATATCTCCTGCTCCCATCTTAAAATATATTGATTGGGAGAATCTCTTGGTTCGGTTCCTAGCTTGCAAATACCATGACCCTTTATGGTATCAAATGGTTTGAACTCTACATCATATTCTTGTAAAAAGGTCATCTAGTTAGCCCTCTGCTCACCTAGCTCTTGCTGCACGAATAATGTTCTTATTGCTTGATGATGTACAAATATGAATGTGTGAGTTTTCAACAGATAGAGCCTCAAATACTTAACTATCTTGTGTAATTCAATTCTAGGCCTTGTAGACTAGCGCTCATAAAAGAGATAGGACACTCATTTCTTTCAATATCATTTTGGGTCAATATGACCGTAATCGACAAATTTGAAGCAAAGTTATAGAGTAGAAAATATTTGCCATAGTCTGGACTGAATAAAGCGAGTGCATCAACAATAGTATGCTTAATTGGAGCAAAAATGTCATTCTCCCGTTTATCCCACTTGTATATTGCATCTTTCTTTACCATATCTTATATAGTCTTGACTATCTCGGCATAATTAGAGATAAATTTTCTAAGGAAATTGACCTTTCCTAATAGAGACTACATAACCTTCTTATTGTTGGGTATATGACCAAAGTCCCACATTGACTAGAAGTGGGGAGGATCATGGGTATATAAGGATGGACAAATATCTCCATTGGTATGAGGCCTTTTGGGGTAAGTCCAAAAGCAAATCCATGAGGGCTTAGGCCCAAAGTGGACAATATCATACCATTGTCGAGATATGTGGTTTCCAGAGTCCTTACACTTATTAACTTGGAAACAGGATCTGTGTAATGGCTTTGACCCTCTTAGGATCAATTTTAATTCCACTTTTTACAACGATGTGCCTTAAGAGACTCCCTTTTGACACACCAAAGACACTTTTCTTAGGATTAAGGGAAATCCCATACTTTCAAAACCACTCAAATATATGTTTCAGATGACGTACATGATCTGATATTTTCTTGGAAAACACATAACATCATCCAAATAAACAACTACTCTTTGACCAATAAGGCCATTGAAAGAGATATCCATCGCTATTTGGAAAGTAGCATTGTCATGGATAACCCCAAATGGCATTCTCTTGAAGGCTAATTTCCCCCATTTGGTCTTGAAGGTAGTTTTTGATCTATCTGGCTCTGCTACAAGCACTTGATTATAACTCGAGAAACCATCTAGTAGCGAGAACATCTTAGACCCAGATACTGTCTGAAGGATCTATTCCATGAATGACACTGGGTAATTGTCTTTATCAGAGTCCCAGTTGAGATTTCAGAAATCAACACATAACCTAATTTCACCAAACTTTTTTCCAACTGGGACAAAATTGGAAACCCAAGTGGAATGTTTGACTTTGAAGATGATCTGAGCATCCAAATGGTTTGTAAATTTCTTTTGGATAAGGGGTTCTAGTGTTGGATGAACGTTTTTTAATTTCTGTTGGAAAGGATTTGCCCTTTCTTTTTTGGGAATGACGTGCTGGATAATATGAGTGTCATATATATTTACATCATCATATGCCCATGCAAGTACATCACAATACTTTTCGAATAAGCAGATAAATGCATGTTGTTCCCGTGGAGAACAACACGTACCGAGGTTTACATACTTCAGATCTTCTTGAGTTCCCAGATTGACTTGTTCATATGATAACTTTGAACTCTGAGTCTTCATACTGGTTGGTCCTCTAAAACGATTATGTAGGTCATATAACTTTTCTAGGGACACCACAGGCATAGTGTTTCCTTTTGTTGCACTGGATGCCTCCTGCAAAGCCTAATCGTGCTCATCCTCATCTATGGCAACATATTTGAATACATTCGCATTAGCAATAAAGTGCAATATATGTTGGTCATCATTGAAAACAATAAATTAGTGATGTTAACTGGCACAAATGGTTTATATATAATTTCAATAGAAAAACAATTTTTCAATGGCGACATCTTAGCGACTACATTTGATAATACATCTATTGAAACATTTCTAAGTCTAAAAACATAAATAATATTAAAATATTTAAAATGATTAATCAAACGCCATACCTCATGCAAGTAGTTTTTAAGATTCTGTGAAACAAAATGGATGGTATCTTGTACCTGATGAACGACCACCTCTGAGTCATCAATTACCTTGAGAATCGCTACCTTCATATCGATTTATTTCTTCAATCCAAATACGAGTGATTCATATTCGACAGTATTATTAGTACACTCGAACTCCAGACAACATGAAAGGACATGTTTCTTGTTGCATGGGTCTGTAAGTATGCAACTAGCTCCAAAGTCATCCTACATCTTTAAACCATCAAAATATAGAGTCCAAATATTATTAGCTACTAGGATGCTTCCTACACTACTAGTAATACTAGTATTATGTACATCTATATTACATGATTCAGTTGCACTAGCTGGAGAACAAGGAAGGAGTTACAATGATGAATCTGGTGGAACAAGAGTTGGTTGTGCCTAAAAACACTCAAGGTTAGTTTCCAAGAAACAATTCCCAAATATTAGACTGGCAAAAGCAACAGGCTCATTGTGGCCCTCAAGTGGTGTCATAGTGAGTTTCATATATGGCTCACTTTCCACTCGAATCTGGTTATTCCTTCCCTTGTATGGAAGCCATAAATGTGACCAGTCTGTCACAAAGTACCCTTGTAATTTGCTAGATGAGTCTCTACTAAGGATTATGCCACAGGCTTCTGGAATTTCTACAATTACAATATTTATACATTGATGAACTAGATCATCTTTTGATAATCTAGTAAGCACATTCTTGAGTTCACCAATAACTTGGACAAGAGATCTGTCTAGCTGAATAATTTGTGCATCAGTTTTATCCCATTTAGCAATTATCTTCTTTGCAACAATAATTGCATTACATTCATAGATGCACCCAGATCGACAAAACAATTATCCACATTATAATTGGAAATTTCAAAGTCAATGAAAAAAGAGGGTAGAGAGTATTAACTTCTAATGTTACAACATTAACTATAGATTCGAAAGGACCAGATGACTTACCATACACCTTTTGAGAGGAAGAAGCGTTATTACCTAGCGAAGGTTGTGAAAAGGCTTGGACAATTAGTTCATGGTGGCTTGCAATCTTTGCGAGATCATAGATGAAAATGTTAGCTTGAGTTTTCTTCAAATATTAAACTATGTTATAATCAATTGTTTCACCTCTAACAGGCAATGCTGAAGTGTTTGGATGAGTGGCTTTATTTGACACTTCCAGAGTGATAGACCTACTCTTGTTGTTGGAGGAAGTGTTCTTAGAATTAGTTTCATTTAAAGACTTACTCTGTGCATTCTGAGTAGGATTGACAGGTGGTGAGATCCTTCTTAACAATTGTTCCTTCAATTTTTGTCTCATCATCTCCTGATCAGAGACGAGCCCTTTACTCTTTAAGCTGTATCGACCATTTTTCTTTTGAGGAGGTGCCTAAATTTTTGGGCTTCTTCATCATTCTTCTTGTCAGTGTTGTAAATACAGTCAAATGTACTCAATTCATGTCCAATACCCTTGCTTTCTTCCGCCCCCGCAGGTTCACCTGTTTCTTTTGTCGGTTCCACCTACTCATATGCTAATAAGGAATCCACAATGTGTGCAACCAGAGTGTTCATGTTGTGGTTCCATTATTGGCATGTCTTTTATGTGTGATATTCTTGGTGGAAAAACCAATAATTATCCATGTCGATGCTTTCTATATTCATCACAAAATTTGAGCTTTGGGTAGACTTGGTAGGCTGGTTGTTGTTGTTATTATTATTTATTTGAAAAGGAAAGGACTTGGGAGGCTTGCTACTAGTAGAAGTCTCACTTAACCTTTTCTTTAGTCCTGAAATTTTGTTGGTAAGCGTTTTCACCATCCTAGTCAATATTTCAATATATGATGATTATTTTATTTAGCCTTACTTGAAGAAGGCTGATACTTCCTGCTAGTTTCCTTTGAGTCTTTTGATTCATCGTCATCACTAATGACCGCAATAGCACATAAGTCCTTCTCAACAACGATTGCTTCTGCAAAATTGTGCCAATGATTCCTTTGTAGCTCTTTTAATGAATTGGGAAATGTTAGCGAGCAAGGAAACTATGTAATAATTAATAGTTATTGAATCATGCAGTTGTGTGCCCTGGGGAAATTTTTTCAATATATGATTGAAATTTTGAATAAAGTATTTCACTTTCTCATTTCACCCCATCTTATTGTTTCCGAGCTCTTTCAATAATTTGGTGGGAGTTTTTTGATCAACACATTTGTCTAGGAATAAATTCTTAAACTCCCTCCAACTATGGACTAATTTGATAGGAAGACTATGGTACCTATTGAAAATAACGACAAGAAATGTTAAAAATAACATAAAGAAAGATCCTAAATTTAATTTTGTCCTTGAGTTATATTGGGAATAAAATTTTAATTCCACATCTCATGACAACTTGTATTAGTTAAATAAGTTTTTGTTTTTGTTTTTTGTTTTTTGTACTTTTGTTCTTTTTTGTTTTTTGTTTTTTGTTTTTTGTTTTTTTTGTTTTTTGTTTTTGTTTCTATTTTCGATTTTTGTTTTTGTTTTTGTTTTTTGTTTTTGTTTTTGTATTTTTGTTTTTCGTTTTTTGTTTTTGTTTTTGTTTTTTTGTTTTTTGTTTTTTGTTTTACAGTGGAATCAGCAACAGGGACAGCCTCACGACTCGCGTGACACGGGGTCGATTATGGCCGCTACTTATATGACCACTGGGAGCTGCGCCCACCCCTCTCCACAGCGTCGGGTTAGTCTGGGGGAATTGAACTCGTGACCTTCAGTATGGAGCCCGCCTTTCTAATGAACGTTACCGCAGTGTGATTACCAACTCGCCTACTCCCGTGGGGATGTATTAGTTAAATAAGTTAATTTGACTTAGTTGGCGTAGTTAATCGATGAGTTAAGGGTCTAAATAGAGTCATGTAGAGTGTCTCCTACATTAAAGGAGCCCTGGTTTAGTTTATTTTTAGTTGTAATTAATTAATTCAGTCTAATTGAGTTAAAGTAAGTTAAACTAGTTCCAATTGATGGAGGAACTAGTGGGAGGTCTAGTATTGTGGTGCTGCTTGCAGTCGAGTTTGGTGCTTCTTGAAGTGCAATGTGGTGTTTCCTGAAGTATAGTGTGGTGCTGCTTGAAGTGCAATGTAGTGCTACTTGCAGTGGAATGTGGTGTTGCCTACAATGATCAACTAGTAAAATGAAGATCCAATCATAATTAACTCATGCATGTCAGATCTGAGAGTTACCCAATTGAGATTGAATTTTCAAGGGAAATGTACTATTGGTTGTATAATTATTGAATTGTACAGATGGTGCATATAGTTAGAGGAAGATCCTAAAGGAACTATGTAATCCAATGGAGGAAAATTCCCATTAAATAGGGCCCTGATTCCTCATTGAATAGTGCAAGTAGGATTTTGGAAGGCTAGGAAATTGGCTAAGTGTCGGCCAGATTCAACCTAGGAAGCAATGAGACAGATATATATAGTGCAGAGGTTGCTTGGGCCTGATAAAAGCATTATAATCTTCTCATATTTTCTGAGTAATAAAATATACAAATAACATGGGTTTTTAGTTGTGGCTTTCCCCAGGTTATCTTAGAGTAATGTGTTGATTGAATTATTTCTCTTGTATGCTTCGTGATTTCACGATCATTTTGTAGAAATTTCACCTGTAGAACAAACCAATATATGCAATGTCCTAAAGCATAATACTTGTTCTACTTCTACAAAACATTAAGCGGAAGCATAATCTAATTCATGAGCAATCAAGTAGAAACATGCATAATTGATCAAGAGAAATAATCACACATAACATAAGATATATCCAAGGGAAAGCACCAACATAAAATCCCAACCATGTATTATCAATCAAGTGGAAATCCTCTTCACAATACAAAAAGAAACAGCTCTCAAGCTATCTAGTTCTCAATGAACTATGAAGATATGAAGATATATCTCATGAACCAACCAAGCCCTATTTATATAGGCTTTACCTATGGTCCTTGCGTAGTTTTCTTAGGAAATAATAGAAAAAACATGTTCTATTAATTCCAAACATACCAAAATAACCAATGGTCCAACTACGCAATCCTTGAGGACACTAGTTCCTCAATCATGCAAAAACTACTTACTAGAAATAGTCAAGCATCTGATAGCACACTATCCCACATCTGATCTCAACTGGGTCTCTGACAGAACCGACATGCAACAGTTATCCATGAGTGAGTCCTCAATTATCTAAAATAATAGTTGTCACATGCATGCAAGCATAAACAAACTATATTTTATTATTTTAACAACTTGTTAAAATAATCTAACTGGACATGACTATTTAGAACTAAGTCAACTGATTCTCTCATTATAGAACTCATACTTATTCCCTCAATCAGTGGAGGAAATTAAGGATAAATTCCTCAATCAGTGGGACAACTCATGTGCATGCTCACAAACACTTCAAATTCGAATTTCCTTAACTAATTAACTTAACTGAATTAATTAATTAATATTTCCAACTGCTGTTAAGAACAAAATTAATTTTACTTCCTATAGATAGACTAGGGACTGCTATAAATAGGAAGGGACCCATAAATGCTATTTTTAGAACTTTATATTTTTAGCAGTTTCACCTCTCACCTAATGTGGCCAATGACCTCACTGGCCAAATTGCTAGTTTTTGACATGATATTTTTAGCAGGTCTATTTTTAGCACATTCTAAATTTAACATTTCTTGTTGCACATTTTTCAACACATTTAATTATTTCCGATGATGAGTAGAGTAGATTCAAGTTTATTGTTTTAGCATATTACAAATAACAATTTGAATCTACAAGGAATTTCTACATGGTATGAGAGCTAGATTTGTAGAAATTTCTACATGGTATCTGAGCTGAAATCACAAGAGAACAATTCAAAGTTGTCGTTGCAGATTGATGGAGCTCTAGTTAAGGGTTTGATCCAGAAGACCCTATGTGCAAAATTCTTAATGGAGCTAGAAGGATGCTAGTGGGTAGATCAATTATCCAGTGTTTAGTGACACAAAAAGGAGTTTCGATCATTAATATTGGCAGAATGAGGAGACGAGAGATTTCCCACAGGGAGGTTGAGACTAAGAAAGAGTATAGTTTCAGAGGGAGAAAATCTATGGAAGATATTACTTCAGGATCTAGGAATATCAGACTCATTATTGCAGTAGTTGCAGTAATAGTGTGGAAGCAACATCAGAGCAGTAGCAACAACAATATGAGTGGATTAGATTTAGCTCATGCATGCAAAGCCTTGAGGATCAAGGCATAGACTAGAGATTTGGTGGTTGAGAGGGAGCATGTTGGGTCCCCATAATACTAGTGATTACCCCATTACTATTGTAGTTGTACCCCTTATTAATATTGTTGTGCCCTATTGTGCCCCATAGAAGCCCACTATTGTTATTATTGTGCCCTTACATTATTATTGTTATGTAGGCTCTGATTATGTTATGACCCCTTAGACTCCTATATATAGAAAATAGGTCTTTTCATTTGTATCATCCAAGAATTTTTCATTTATGTAATGTAAAGGAGGTTTCCCCCTCGAAGAGGCTGAGTTCTAAGGCGTTGATCTATCTTTTCTATCTTTTCTTGAGCTGGTTTCATAACATTTGGTATCAGAGCTTTGGATTCTAGGGTTTCGCTGCTCCAAACAGGTCATCGTGGCATTTTCGCTATAACTTTTTTTCGGCGACGTTTCAGAAGTTGAAAAAAAACCCATTTGAGAAGACATCATGCTAAATCTTGGGTCTGAATTTCAGAGAATTTGGTGGTATAATTGTGGATATATGATCCGAGGAAGTTGGTCTTTTTGCAGACTCCTAAATTACATTCCAAACAGGCGACTGGGAAAAATCGTCATAACTTTTTCTCTGAGCATTAGATTGAAATTTCGTAAAAAGGTGTAGAAAGAGGATGGACTGTAGTTTCTTCTATATATTTTTCAAAGCCAGAGGTCGAAACAGTGACTCGTGGAACGTCGTACAAGTTTGCTCTACTGAATTAGTCTATAATCAGGTCACTGTGGGAGATTTGGCATAACTCTTCATTGGAGAATCCAATTGGGGTCAAACTGGTGGCATTGGAAAGAGGACACAGAGGGCTACCACAGGTCGTAATTTCAGAACTGGATGATCCGAAATTACAGAGATACATCAGAGGCAATATCGAGCTCCTACAAAGTGAAAAAAGGTGTGTATATTTTTTAAATGTTTGCTTAAGC
>APFE030055840.1:302829-371040 GCA_000404065.3 Pinus taeda | reverse complement strand
CTCTCTCTCACTCTCAAATTTTTGTATAGATCAATTGGTTCAAAGTTCTTTTAAGAGAGTAGAGGTCTTGGGTTCAAATCTCCATTTTGTGGGGGCGTTTTTTTTTCATTCCCGCACATTTGCGCACTTTGCCGGCGACTTCAACAAATATTTTTCAAAAAGCCATAACTTCTTCATCCGGAAGCCTTTTTCAGAGCCGTTTTTTTTAAAACAGCCTAATTTTTTGAGATCTATCCATTGGAACACTTACTTTCAGCATCTTCAGCTTCAGTTTTTTTTTAAATGGAAAGTTCATGCCAAGTCATTCTTGACAGCACTAACTACTTCCAATGGGTATCCTACATGGAAGATTTACTTAGAAGTAAAGGTCTCTACAGAATATCCACGGGCCAAGAGAAGAACCAAAAGATGAAGACAAGGTTGCAAAATGGGAAAATAGACAAGATCAAGCACGTGGTTTGATAGGGATGTCTATTTCTCCTTATCTTAGATTCCATATTGCAGAACTTGATACTCCTCATGAAGTATTGGAACAAATCACTAAAGTTTTTGGGATTAAAAATGAAATTAGAGCCCATCAATTTGAAAATGTGTTGCTTACATTGGATCCTAATAATTTTTCTTGCATTGAATATTTCTTGTCCAAATTCAAGACCCTTAGATATCTCTTGGAAGGTGTTAAGGTTAAGAAAGAAGATAGTAACCTTATTTATTCCATCCTTACTAAGTTGGGACCAGCCTACTCTGTATTTGTTTCCACCTTCCATTCTACAAGGGAAGCTTTCATTTGTCAAGGAAAAGACTACAAGGCCCCTTCCTTTGACTCTTTTTGTGATTCTTTAATAAGAGAACAGAAAAAACTCTTACACCTTGGTTTTCTTAATCTTGGAAACTCTTCCAAGAAAGCGTTAGCCGCCCAGCAGCAACCAAATTTAAAGAATCCTAAGAAGTCATATCCTAAAAAGAATGGTCCTAAACCAAACAAGGGTCCTAAGCAAACTCAGTCTCAAAATGAAAGATCATTTCAGAAAAATGATAAGACCAATAAAAACAAATGGAAGAAGACTGATCGCCATTGTAACTTTTGTAATCGAGATGGGCACTTAGAATCTAAATGCTTTAAGAAGATGGAAGCCTTGGAAGCCGCAATGAAGAAACATAACATCCATGTGGAGCATTCTTCTACTTCAACTTCAACTTCATCTTCAGGAATGGCACTTTCTGCATGTCGTTGTCAATCATCTTAGTCTGGTTATGCATTAAATGTATCTTCTTCTTCTCATTCTCATGAGTGGCTCATTGATTCTGGAGCCTCTTATCACATGGCCAAAAAACAAAGCCATGTTTTCTTCTTTACATGATTGTAACACCAAAAATATATATGTTGGTGATGATAGATCTCTTAATGTTGTAGGGACTGGAACTGTTCATCTAGACAATGGTCAGTTTAATGATGTATTATGTGTTCCAACCTTATCCAGCAACCTTCTATCTGTATATCAGATAACTCATTCAGGTTAAGGTAAAATTGTTGAATTTTCACCTCATGATGTTGTAATCAAGGATCTAAGAGATCCTAAACAGATTCTAGCTACTGGTATTGCTGATGATTCCAAAAGGTTGTATAAGTTTCACAACTTTTGGTCATCAAATCTTCCCTCAGTATTTGTTGCTCATAATGATGAAGTGAGCAAACTTTGGCATGAGCGATTTGGTCACTTAAACTATCGCTCCCTTCAGCATCTATGTAAAGAAAATATGGTGACAAGTCTTCCTATGGTATCTTGCAGAGATGGTGTTTGTTCCAGATGTGTACTCGGAAAACATCATCGGGACAGTTTTGACAAACATGCCTCTTGGCACGCCTCGGCCCCTTTACAGCTTGTTCACAGTGATTTGTGTGGTCCACTTCCTGTTGCTTCATTCTCTGGCTGCAAGTATGTCTTAACTTTCATTGATGATTTCTCCAGACGCACTTGGGTATACTTCTTAAAACTCAAGAGCGAAGTATTTAACACATTTTTGGCCTTCAAAGCCTTTGTTGAAAAACAATCTGGACATCAAATTCTTAAGCTAAGAACTGATAATGTTGGAGAATATGTTAAAAACACATTCATCAACTTTTGCACCGAAAATGGAATTCAAATGCAACATACTGTTCCATACACTCCACAACAAAATGGTGTAGCTGAAAGGAAAAATCGCACCTTAAGGGAAATGGCTAATTGTATGCTGCAATCTAAAGGACTCAGTCTTAGTTTTTGGGCCGAAGCAATTAATTGTGCAAATTATATAATAAATCGCACTCCTACTAAGGTTCTAAAGAATATCACTCCGGAAGAAGCTTGGAGTTCCATTAAACCAGATGTAAGTCACTTTCGTGTTTTTGGAAGTGAAGCATGGGCCCATATTCCAGATGAAAAGCATAAAGCTTTAGAACCTAAGAGTGAGAAATGTACTTTTGTTGGATATTCTTAAGATGTAAAAGGTTATAGACTTATTCCATTTAAGTCCAAAAATGTTATCATTAGAAGAGATGTAAAATTTGATGAAAATAAATCGGCCTGCGAGCCTAGTCCGGCGATGTGCCACCTCTTCCTATCTCTTCTACTTTTGAAAACATTTCTTCTTCAGATGATGAAAGTGAGGATGATAATCCTCCCCCACCTTCTCAGGATCCTCAACTTCCAAGATGGGTCCGTGGTACTCGGGATGCAACAGGTGATCTTGCCGGTGATCCTACAGATCCGCGACGTACACGTTCTCAGTTTGAAAGAGCCTCTTCTTTACTGGCTCAAGCTCCAGTAAATCATGATCCTGACACTTTTGCAGAAGCTTCAGGCCATCCACATTGGGAAGCAGCTATGAATGAAGAATATCATTCATTGTTGGCAAATGATACATGGGATCTTGTTCCTCTACCAAAGGGACGCAAACTTGTTAGATGTAAATGGGTTTACAGAACCAAGTATGGACCAGATGGGAAAGTTGATAAACATAAAGCTCGTCTTGTTGCTAAGGGCTTTTCACAGGTTGAAGGCATTGACTACACTGAAACCTTCTCCCCTGTTGCCAAAATGAACTCTATCCGCCTTGTTCTTTCCCTTGCTGCCTCTTTAAAATGGGAAGTCCATCAGATGGATGTTAAATCTGCCTTCTTGCATGGGGACTTGCATGAAGAAATCTATATGGAACAACCCATTGGCTTCATCCAAACAGACTCCAGCCTTGTATGTCGACTTAAGAAATCTCTTTATGGTCTCAAGCAAGCTCCTCGGGCTTGGTATGCCAAAATGGATAGCTTTCTTTTAGAATCTGGCTTTTCTAGGTGTTATTCTGACAATACTGTCTACACCAAGAAAGTGGGAATTCTCTTATCATCCTTGTTCTTTATGTTGATGATCTTATTCTTACTGGTAGTGATCCCAACCTTATAAAACATGTGAAGTCTAGCCTTAAAAAGAAATTTGAAATGACAGACTTAGGACACTTACACAATTTTCTCGGTCTTCAAGTCTTGCAATCCAAGGAGGGTATTTCCCTTTCCCAGTCCAAGTATGCTTGTGATATTCTTCGTCATTTTCACATGGAGGATTGTAAGCCAGCTCCTTCTCCCTTTCAGTCTGGAGTCAAACTTTCAGTCTCTTGTACTTTTCCTGAAGTTGATGCTACCTTATACCGTCAACTTGTAGGAAAACTCTTGTATTTAACCCATACTCGTCCTGACCTTTCCTTTGCTGTTGGCCTTGTTGCTCGTTTTTTGCAAAACCCCCGTGAAAGTCATTGGAAAGCAGCTAAAAGAATACTTCGTTATATTCGAGGTACAATACAGTTTGGGATTCATTACAGTGCCAAAGCAACTCCTCTATTAGTTGGTTTCACTGATTCTGATTGGGCTGGTGACCCTGATGATCGGAAGTCTACTGCCGGTTATGTCTTCACTCTTGGTTCAGGACCTATTACATGGGCTTGTAAGAAAAAGGCTGCCATTTCTCTTTCGTCAGCAGAAGCAGAGTATCGTGGTGCCGTGGAAGCTAGTAAGGAAGCCTTGTGGCTTCGTCAGATCCTATCAGAATTTGGCTTTGAGCAGCAGCATCCGACTACACTTTGGTGTGATAATCAAAGTGCCATTCAGCTTTGCAAAGATCCAGTTCAGCATCAGCGCAGCAAACACATTGAACTTCACATGCACTTCATCAGAAAGCTCATTCATGACCATGTTCTTGAAGTGCAATATTGTTCAACAGATGATCAGGTTGCAGACATCTTCACAAAGGCTCTCACAGAGGCGAAGTTCACTAAACTTCGATATATGCTTGGAGTTCAGGAAGTTGTCACTAAGGGGGGATAGGCTCTAGTGCCTCCTTCCTTCTCCTATTGTGTCATATCTGTAAATCCTTCAATCCTATCCCAAGTTGTTCTTAAGGGGGGATGTTAGGATATTCCGACACATAGGAATAGTTAAGTTCAACTTGGTCTAGTATAGAGTTAGGTATAGAGTTAGGTAAAGTGTGTTTCTTTACCGTTGTACATTTTGTAACTTACAATCCGACGGTCACGATATGTAGTGATCCGACGGTTCATTCTCTCCTCGGTATTACCGACACTTGATCCGTGGCTTGACACCCGATTGGTCCATGAATTCTATTTAAAGCGCATGGAGGGTCATTTGTAGGTTAACCGTGCATGAGAGAAGCTTATGTAAATTTTCATTCTTTTATTAATAAATTGCCTGTAGCAGCCACGTTGGCGCAGGCCGTGGACTGTTTCCCTCTCTGAGGGTTTTAACCACGTCAAAATACTGGTGTATTGATCTGTGATCTGTTTGTGAGCGGTGTCCTTTTGGTGTTCTGTCTGAGGAACTTACCCTGTAAATTCCTACAGGTCATTCATTAATATTTCAAGCATATGAACCTAATAATTTAATCTAATGAAATTCACAAACAAACATAAAATAAAAGTTTACCAAAACAAAAGTGTACTTGCTAGGCAATGGGGATCCTTCAAAGGATTCACAAGCACACCAAAAGAGAAGTCAAATGTAGAGGATCAAAGAAGCTCCATTTTATTCATCATAAGTTTCAAAGTACAATGGCTATAAGCTCATATGATCCAAACCAAAACTATTCTAAAATCTATCTAGATCAACATTACTAGGTTACAATGAAGGACTAGGTTCTAAGATTCTAAAAATTAAGATTACAAATTAAGGAGATAATACTCTTATTTATACAAAAGCTATGCTAACAAACTCATAAATGTAGATCCACTATTCCCTCCTTTGATCCACATATTTTTCAACTAATGGTGACACATAACCCTATCCTCCATGATCTTCTTATATTCGAATTTGAACATAGAGTGTCACATAAAGATGTCGTGGAAGCTTCCTTTGTACCTACACATGTCAAATTTCTCATTCCAATTGTTAGGTATAAGTATAAGGACATTATTTTCTAAATTTTAACCACAAATTCACTTAAAAATACTAAGAATTAATAATGTTTTGGAAAACACAAGGGTAACCCATATAATGATGAAAGTGAAGCTTGATGTGATGACATGATGGTGAAATAGAGGTGAGAAAATGTGTGAATGGAGTGAAAGTGGATGTATTTTAAGGTGAAAGTGGATGTATTTTAAGGATAATTCTTATGCCCAACATATTGCAATTGGTTAGATGTTGGAATCTATCTTTAAGTTCATAAAGATCTTCAAATTTAACCACATATTTAGGCAATGCATTTTCAAGACTATTTTCCTTAGAGGATTTGTTTATGTCCTTGTCATGCGAGTCTTCACCAATGATTTGTTCATCATAAGATCCTTCGTGTGTGTTTGCATCATCCTTAAAAACACGCCAATTTGTGATGTTATCAAGGATTGATGGGTGGAAAATCAATCCAATAGAGAATCGGTAAAGACTAAAGTCTTCGGGTGGAATTAGTTTGGAAGCAACATTGGCCAACAAATCAACACTTGCATTTTCCATTCTTGGTATAAGGCTAATATTAAATGTAAGAAAATGATATGTCAAGTCTTAAACCAATGATTTATGGTGCTTCAGATGATTAGAAACATAATGAATGATGTTTCTCACATGTTTGATAACTATTTATAAATCACCGAAGACCCTTAAGTATTTGACATCTAAACTTATTGCTTTTTGCAAACCCTGCACAAGTGCTTTGTATTCTGCAACATTATGTGTACAATTACATTCCAACCTGCAAGTAAGCATGGTATTCTAATTTTCAAGGTTGACAAGAATACAACCTGCACCTGCACCATCATTGGACTTAGATCCATCAAAGTAAAGAACTAAAACAAATTCTCTACAAGATTATTTAAAGGATCATTTACAAGTAATTCTACAATATTTACACACTAAGAAGTATCTTCTTGTGAATAATTTTCGATTTGTGACGAAATAGAGTCTACAGGATGAGGAGATGTTTTGGCAAGGAAATTTCCTAAGAAAGACTCAGCAGAATAATTCCCTAAAATATTATTTGTGAAAGCAACTTGTTCATTTTCTTCTTCCAAATCAGTTACCATGTACATCATGTTATTTTCCCTGTACCATTATATGGTAACCAAAGGTGAGAACAATCACTAGCAAAGTATCCATTTATTTTCTCATACTAGTCTCTACTAAGTATTAGACCATACAATTCAAGGATATCAACAACTAAAATATTGATGATTTGGAAGACCTTAGGATTGGATGGCAATCTAATTAAGACTTCATTCGTCTCACCCAAAACCTTCACTTTTGTTCTATCTAATTGGACTATCTGAGTAAAGGACCTCAGTGGCTTCAAATTTAGTTTTAAATGTAGAATTTCCTGCAAATTCTCTACAAATCTACCTCTGAGATCTATGTAGAAAATCTGATTTTAGATTAACTCGATAATGCAATATACCAAAGCAAAATACTATAATATACTTCTACTATCAAACTTGTGGAAGCTTAAAGGTCGAGTTGAATCAGGGCTGAACACATATAACCATAAGAAGAAGAATCAATGCACATGAAACACAGAAATATTCAGGGGAAAGCCTCAGCTAAAAACCCCACTATCTGTATTATCATACAAGGTGGAAATAGCTCAGAATTACACAAAGCTTTAGCTCTCACAGCTAGCTAGCTCTCAGTACAATCCTCCTGGATGCTCGCAGGCAATCAAAGCTTCTCACAAGCCTTCTCCTCTACCCTCCAAGCTCCTATTTCCTTGTGCAGTTACCTTTGGGATGATCTCCTTCACCCAGTGTAACACTGTTCTAACACACTGTCAGAACTGCGCAATACTCAAGGAACCTTACCTTAATTGCATGGATGGGTTTCCTTTATAGGAAAACACATGCAACCGATAGTAACCTGTCCTTGAAATTTAGCTCAATTGGGTCTTTCTCAGAATAGACATGCATGAGTTTCTGATGAGAGAATCTTCAGTTATCTGGAGTACACTTGTTGAGTGCATGCATGCATCAACTGACTGATAACTCACAATTAGTTCCTCAAATAGTTTGGAACTAATTTAATTGGACTTAACTCAGTAAACTAAGTTAACTAATTACAACTCAAATATAACTCAATCTTATCTCCTTAATTAAGGGATAATCTCCTTAATTTAAGGGATAACTGTTGCATGACTGCAGAAAGACTTCTAACTTGAATTTCTCCAACTAATTAATCCATAATGAATTAATTAGTTATTTCCAAGTAGCTGGTGAGACTAGATTTGATTTTAATTCAAGGACAAATTAAATTGGAATTTCTGGATTCTATTTTTATCATTTCTTGTTGTTGTTTTCAACACTCCCTCTCAACAAGAAAGAAATTCAACTCGATCCCGATCGTGAACCTTTGGAATGTTATGCATGCAACACTTCTCTCTAGTGTTGTTGCTCCAATGACTTCAGAAACAAAAAAAAAAACATCCAACCTGAATCAATATGATGCATCCGTCATCAAAGTATCTGATTGTTATTGCCTCCGTCAACTAAAAACTTTGTGCTTCTGTTGACTCTGCCTTTCTGCACTGTTGCCAATCCTTCTCTGCGCTCTTCAGTATCTAACTGCTCTAGCCTCTGTCACTTTTATCTCTGACTGAATTAATCCCACTGATTCCTCTCACTACTATGTACTTTGGGCTCCCGTAGCAAGGTATGATCCATTAGATAAAACCTTTCAATCGACCTTGCCCAATTTCAACCTTCTTGAGACTATCACTTCACATCACCCCACCTCAGACCTGGAGGTATGGCTGCATGTGATCCCTCTGCCCACTTCTCCAATTGTGCCTCCTCCACAATTGTCTAAGACTTCTTCTGGGCACCATGTTGAGAGGTAATTTACTCTCCCTCTCAACCACCAAGTCTCTAACATTTACCTTGCTCCTCAAGGTTTTTCATGCATCTCGAACCTCAAGAGCATACAAGTTCTTGACTTGTGAACCAATCTATCTCACTTGTCTCAGGGTGATGTGTCTAAGGAAAACCTTTCCCTTACTAAAGACAACATGGTAGCCTTTGTCCTCCAACATCGCGACCGATACCAAGTTCTTCTTCAGTCCAGGCACATACTTCACATCTGTCAAGGTGATAGAAGCTCCATGCTCCCTCTTAAAAGCAACTGTGCCCACTCCTGAAACACTAAACCTTTCGTCGTCACCCATCTCTATGCGCATCTTGAGGTCCTTCCTCTAAGGAAGTGAATAATGTTTTATCATCGGTCATGTGGAATGAGGCTCCACTGTCAAGATACAAACCACAACACATCATCGATGACACCATGCATATGATGAGGGTAAAGTCCATTTCGAACTGAGAGGCTAATGCCTCACCTTTTTATCTTTTCGAGTATCCCTTCTTGGACTTCTTCGATGGACAATTAGTCGCATAATGTCCCATCTCAATTGAAGTATGATATGAATTCGATTTGCACCTACAACCCTGAATTTCAAACTTCGAATTATCTTCTCTATATACTGTTCATGGCTCCGATAAACTCAACTCTGATACCATGTAGAATTTCCTGCAAATTCTCTAGAAATCTACCTCTGAGATCTATGTAGAAAATATGACTGTAGATTAACTCGATAATGCAATATACCAAAGAAAAATACTATAATCTACTTCTACTATCAAACTTGTGGAAGATTAAAGATCAAGTTGAACCAGAGCTGAACACATATAACCATAAGAAGAAGAATCAATGCACATGAAACACAGAAAATACTTAGGGGAAAGCCTCAGCTAAAAACTTCATTATCTGTATTACAATACAAGGTGGAAATATCTCAGAATTACTCAAAGCCTTAGCTCTCACAGCTAGCCAGTTCTCAGTACAATCCTCCTGGATGCTCACAGGCAATCAAAGCTTCTCACTAGCCTTCTCCTCTGCCATCCAAGCTCCTATTTCATTGTGCAGTTACCTCTGGGATGATCTCCTTCACCCAGTGTAACACTGCTCCCACACACTGCTCTAATACACTGTCAGAACTGCACAATCCTCAAAGAACCTTACCTTGAGTGCATGGATGAGTTTTATTTATAGGAAAACACATGCAACTGATAGTAACGTGTCCTTGACATTTAGCTCAACTGGGTCTTTCCCAAAATAGACATGCATGAGTTTCTGATGAGAGAATCTTCAGTTATCTGGAGTACACTTGTTGGGTGCATGCATACATCAACTGACTGATAACTCACAATTAGTTCCTCAAACAATTTGGAACTAATTTAACTAGACTTAACTTAATAAAACGAGTTAACTAATTACAACTCAAATATAACTCAATCTTATCTCCTTAATTAAGGGATAATCTCCTTAATTTAAGGGATAACTATTGCATGATTGCAGAAATACTTCTAACTTGAATTTCTCCAACTAATTAATCCATAATGAATTAATTAATTATTTCCAAGCAACTGGTGAGACTAAATTCAATTTTAATTCAAGGACAAATTAAATTGGAATTTATGGATTCTATTTTTATCATTTCTTGTTGCTATTTTCAACATTAAACATATTGAATAAGGCATAATATTCGATGAAGCACCAGAATCAACTAAGAAATTGTGAGCATTTTTATTGAAGGCTTCAAAAGTTAAAAGGAAGGGTGGTGTGTGAGAATTTGATTTGTCACCAATGAGAATGGCATCCTCTTGATTGATTTTATATTGAAAAGAAGAAGAAGGTTTATATTTCGTTTTACTCTTAGAAATTATAGTTGTGACAACAGTTGATGGAAAAGGAGAGTTTGGAGTTACATTTAAAGTTTTTAATAACAATTTATGTTGTTTCTTCAGCTTACTAACTTCATAGAGAGAGATATTTGCCTTATTCTTCATCATATCTTCAACAATATTGTATTCAATATTGTCAGACACAATCAAAGATTTAGATGAAGAAGAGCCTAAAGAAGTAGCTTTATGATAATTAGATGAAGGACTAGAAGTTAGACT
Organism: Pinus taeda; assembly: GCA_000404065.3. Classification (NCBI taxonomy): domain Eukaryota; kingdom Viridiplantae; phylum Streptophyta; class Pinopsida; order Pinales; family Pinaceae; genus Pinus; species Pinus taeda. The sequence goes on along the minus strand of APFE030055840.1, from coordinate 360,567 downwards.
ATAAGTTTTCTTAGGCTTACCTTTTTTTAGAGAAGAATCATTTGTAGCTTTTTTACTTCTAGAAGGTGAAATTGCATAACTTTTACTTCTAGTCATGACAGGAAGAGATTCTTTCTCTTCTTCATCGGATATAGGAAGAATATAATCCAAAAGACCATTAGCTTCAGATACTTCCGTTTCTTTAGTTTCTTTTTTGGTTGATTGAATTTCTTCATCCTCTTCTTCTTCACCATTTTCATCAGCAACTGAGATATGTGCAAGATATTGAGCAAGAGGTGGTGATAGTTGTGTCCTTTTGAAGGATCTAAAATATTTTTTTATAAGAGGAACTTCCAACTACTTGTTTCTTCAAATCAAGCACTTTATTAGACAGTGTTTTGAGAACCTTTTGCAATCCTTCCATATCAAATGGATCCTTAGTGATTTTCTCCTTTGGTTCATCATTGAATGTGCCTTTCTTGGCAAGTTTATTTTCCTCAACAGGAGTTTTCTTTTCAAGCACAAGCATTCTCTTTTCAACTACCAAATATTCCTTCATATTATCTACAAGTTTTTTCTTTTGTGCTCTATCTACAAATAGGGTTATTGAATAAGGAAGAACATTGATATACCAATCAACACGTACCTCTTTTCCTAGCTTAGCAATACCTATAATCTTATTTAAAATTTTGTTAAATTTGGAGTTAAAATCTTTGATATTTTCATTAGGTCCAATTTTAATATTAGATAAATAATTTATCAAAGAAGTAGGGGTTTTATCATCGCCAAAAATTTTAAGAAATAATTTTTCAAATCTATCCTAATAATTAATTGAACTTAGAGGCAAAGAGAAGTACCATGGTTCAGTTGCATCTTCAAACATATAAGGAAAAAGCCTACATACCACATCTTCTTCAAAAACACAATTGAGATTAACAGATAACATGAAATTATGAATGTTCTCTTCTGTTGGAAGGCCATCATCAAGATTATACTTAGGTAACCATCTCTATGAATGTTTAGGAAGATGATGTAAAAGGGGGTTAAAATTTACACCTCTTGGAGTTGTCCAAGGTCTATTTGCCATTCTAGTAGAAGTGGTTGAACCAGAAGTGGTGGTACTAGTAACAACAACAGAGGAAGTAACAATAGGCGATGATGCTTCTACAAAACTAGTAGAAATAATAGTGATTATCAACTGAATAGAGATGGAAATGGTGGTTGGAGTAGAAGATGAAGAAGTTTGTGTTGATTATGTGACTGAGGGAAGAGTAGGTGTAGGTGGAGGAGGAGAAGCAGAGATGTTCTCACTCACATATTAACAAGTGGATTAAATGTGTTTCTTTATGTGATGAGTATCTAAAGGGATTTCGAATGGTTTAACTCCTAATTTTTCACTTTGAGCTCTTGTTAATATTCGTGAAGCTTTAAGTGAAGAAGTTACACTTCCTTCTAAAACTTTTGGCTCGTCTAATTTTTCACCAAAAATTGAAAATCCTTCAAGCTTTTGTATGATGGATTGGATCTCTGGAGAAATAGGAGGTTCAAAAGGTAAAGGTGTGACTAGAGAAGGTTCAATAGAAAAGCTACGAAAAGTACTAGGAGAAGCATGGGAAGGCTCTGCAACTTCATATCAGGTAGAGAGGAATGAGATGAAGATCTAGAAGTTGGTGGAGAGGCTAAGGGTGGAGACTGACTCTTAGGATGAATAGCATTTTTTCTTTGATATCATTTTTCCATTCACAGTTGAACAAATCTCATTCTAGCACAAAAAATATTGATGGACGAAAATGACCTCATCATTATTTGGGATACAACCTAGTCAGAGCCCCATGGTAGACCCTTTTCCATTAAGAATGGTGGTTCTAAATGGTTTAGATTGGGTCTAGTTACCCGCAATAAAATTAAGTGGAGGTGGAAAAGGAATGTGTGAAAGTTGGATGGATTATTACAACAGAAAAGATAGACTAATAGAATAATCGATTTATAACATATTCTACAGGGGTATTATAAATGCATATGTGATACAAATATAACGCTATAAGAATGAAAATAAAGATTTCCAAGATATATGTTTATATTTGACATTAAAATATTGATTTGATTAAATTGTTAATCAAAATAACATTCAACATAGACACATATGGAATAGCACTAAATCATTCAATGTACTAGAAATAAACAAATCTTCACACATCAGTAGTGATTGTGCTCCAATCAATAAAAGCAAGATACAATGTACAATATATCAATTTAAATACATCGATTCCTTTAAAGATAAACAAAAAACAAAGAAGATAAAAGTACCAATTATGCTCTCAGTGTTTTCACATTGGAATTAAAATGGTTCAAATGTATTAATAAAATGACTTAAGTACAATAGTGCAACAAAAGCTCTTTTAGAAAAAAATTAGAACCCTTTGCATGAGTTTTAGGGATCTATATATAGTTTCTTTTACAAAATGAAGGGAGAACTAAGTATTTTATATTCTCTCAACTAAACCAAAACAAACTATGTATAGAATAGTAAAATAGTTACATTTTGAAAACATAAATCCAATCAAAATACTTTAAGTTAACGTCGAGCCAGTAGCTTGTTGTCATTGTTGATAGATATCTAGAAGAGGTGCCAAATTTTGAGGAGAATGAGGCTTCATATTTAGCTGGAAGTTGAAAACATAAGCTTGAAGAAATGGAAATATTTGAATTGTCAAATATGCGAGTCTTAAGGATTCACCAATTACCATGAGGTTTAATTAATAGTTTCCAATTCAACTCAATATTTACTTTAGATAGTTTTTCAAACTTCTTACCAGATTATGTGATATCATATGTCCAACTCCTATGTAATGCTTTGACATCTGGAAATATATCCTCTTCGTAATTTTCAATTAAATTCACCTGCAAAAGAGGTTGGGTGATGGGTTGTGCAATGGAGCATGAAATATCTCGAATATCATTAACCAATTTTTTGACTAAATGAATTTTGTCGTTCCAATTCCCCAAAACAATGGACTTATGTATTTCATCAAACTTGGTAAAATTTTGTTTTATTTTGTTTTTATCCATTTTTCACTCAAGGGGATTATTGAAACTTCATTTAGCTGCATCATAATCACTCTCCATATCAACCAACTCATCAACCAATGAATAACACATCTTGCACTGCACCTGCATTAAATGTAGTTTATCACAAAAGCTTTGTTTTTATTTGATAAGTTGTGTATTGAGTTCAAGAGCTTCGTGTTTGAACTCAGTGACGTCGATTGCTTTAGCTTTTGATTGTTCTAAACTTTGCTGCAATTTATTTAATTTACCATCACGTTGTTTGAGTTCTTCAGAGTATCGACTCTTGACTAGCTTAATATGTGCTTGTAGCTCTGTATGAGATCGATCGACCTATTGTTCTAGTTATTGTATATTTTCATCCTATTATTGAAAAAATTACCTTAGATGGGTTGCTTTATCAGTAGTGGTTGATGCATAGGCCCCTACATTTTGAGCCAATTCTTGGAATTCTTCATGTAGAGTTGTAGAAGTTCTTTTCCAAACTATTTCCAAGGAAGCAAATTTGGGAGGTGATACCTCATTTTTTGCGTTCCTTTTCTTCTTTCTTTTATTTTTTATTTCTTTATGCTAAGGATGATAAAATATTTCGATAGGAGGAATTTATTCAACATTCAATTGAATCTCTACAATAGTATGCGTAGGGATTACCTCTACATTGACCCAAGTGTTGAGACGAGTTTTAGAAAGAAGAGAAGAGTGTGCAAGAGCAATATGTGCAGATTCATGAGTGGTAGGAATTGTTCGTTGAGTTGAAACATTTGAAGTGTTGTCTCTAAGAGCTTATTTTTTCTTACCTGTTTCATTTTGAGATATTATCTTATCCAGATATGGCTATCACTCTTTTTTTCATGTCATTGAGTAGGTTGTTGAAGAGGATTGCTCTGTAGAAGAAACCTGTAATGTTGTGGGAATCTGAGGCGTTGATTGTGATGTGGAATTGATGGATTTTTTTATAGAACAACCTCCTTTAGGAAGCTTAAGAAAATGCATGAGTAGAAGGGGCTCTTATGGAATCTCTGAGAACAAAAAAGTGCTGAAAATTATCTGGGAACAATTGCTTGGATTTTAAACAAATTGACTCATAAGTTAAGTCCTTGAAAAATGAATCATCATATTGATTTTGTTCATAAGCATAATTTTAGATATGTGCTTCATTGGCTATATCTCAGGCCACATAGGAAGGATCAAAATCTCTGAAAGGGATAGTAGCGATTTTTAACTCATTTAGGGCCCAAATTTCCTTCTATGCATGTTGATAATTGGCAAGAGTGAAAAGGCCAACTTACAACGGGAAATTAGGCCAAAAATTCTTGGAATCCCTTTTAAGCTCAAGGGTTATCCTAGTTCCAATAGTCTGGTAAGCAATATCTCTTGACAGAAGCTTAACGAGAACATAAAGCGATAGAACATGAGTACATCCATTACTTCCCCAAATTCTGACATAAGTGATTTTCTCTTCAATGAAACAGGCTCCAGTTCTCAACAGATCATCAAGGCTAATGCATGCACCCTTGGGGTTTTAAGGTCGAAACAATATGGTGAATAGGAATCATGGCTAGGTGGCAAAGGTGATAGAAGTGGTCGAAGTAATTCTCTTCCCAAAGGATACTATGATATATGTGGATGGGAAGGGGGTGAGTAAGTGTCCACTTCCAACCCATGCATGGAAAATCAAGGGAGAAACAAATGGCATCCATAACATATGCTTACATATAAAAAGGTGGCACACTGTCGACAATTTTTTTTGACCGGAAATAAAGAATATGCTTAGCCATGTTGTCTGATAGAATTTGAGCCCAGTCAAAGACAGAGCCATGAGAGGCTCCCTTAATAAGTGGGACCCAATCACGCATGAATTGTGAAACATTTAGTTCGGCATATAAATGACAGAGTATAGTAGCAATGTAGGAAAAATAGGACACAAGGGAAGTATTTGAATATTTTCCCAAAGGATCTTCTTTGAACTTACTAGAATTGTGCATCCATCCTCGAATCATTTGGGGTAATTTCTTCTTGTTTCCCTCACATTCTTTATTAACAAATTGTTCCACAAATTGAGCATTATATACAACTTTAGGCAAGGCCAAATGATACATACCATGAAGGATTTCAGACTTGAAAGATCTAATTGTGATGCATCTGCAGGTAATAAACAATTGTTCAATGATATTGAACTCTTACACTACCCAACATATTGTATTTGTGTATGGGAGTAATCTGGACCGAGCTGCAATATTATGAAGTTGAGACCTCGCGACATCACTAATTTTTCATGAAGAAGTCCTAAAGCCACCTTGGTCTGCTTTCGCGACAATTGGTGAATCCTCTAGCTCCTATGGAAACTCTTCAAATAATTCATAAATGGTGTTCCAATATTTAGAATCGAAATCTATTGTGTAGGCCATATCAAATAAGAGAAATGTGTCTGGCGATTTCTTGTTGATTTCCTCTCTGAAGGGCCCAGTTAACACATGTAAAGGAGCTTTCCTTTTTCCTTTTTCCATAAAACCCTATTGATGGATGTTGCACTTAGAATTCACCTGTAACGAAAAATGACAAGGGTGAGCAGAGTTACCATAATAGGGCATAAGTAAACAAGGGTTAAATGAATATCAAGAGTGGTAAGTGTATGCTTAATGCAGTCAGTGTAGCATTAACTGTATCAAGCAAAAAAATTAAATCTAAAGGCATGGATTTAAAATTAACATTTCATATCGATGACAATCAACTAAGACAAATGGCGCAATTATATAGGGTTGATTTGATAGTTGGTCAGTGACATGGGGTCTTACATCATCCCAATGTTGAGAAATCTAGGGCATTTAAAATTAACAATTTCTCTACTTAATAATTGCTTGTGATATGCTTTTACTTCTTAGCTTATGATCTTTTATTTGTTAGCTTATTAGTGTGTTCTTTTCATCAAGACAATTACCAAAATAAATAAAGATAAGTGACACAGTATGTAGGCTTCTCTAGCGAGGGCCAAAACCTCTCACCTCTTGAGAGGAAAACCCAATTGAAATTATTCTTCTAGGTCTTCAATCAATATTTACCAAGACTATGACATAGACCCTTGACTCTAGTATCCTCCCAAGAAACTTGTCACTAACCTTGATGCTCTACCTCTTCCTTTCCTTGCCTTTCTTCTTGACCTTGAACTGCTTCACCTCGGCTTCTTCTGGAGAAAATTAGTCTCTATCTTTTCTACTACACCTTCACAGCTTCCCTAGAGAATCTCGGTCTCTAGGTCTTCTATAGAGAAACACAGTCTCTACTTTGATCACTTAGAAGAGTCTTTGTTTAGTTGCCCCAGAAGAAACTTTACTACCCTAACTTCGCACTACCCAGAATAAATTTCGTTGCCCTAACTTCACACTTCCTAGAAGAAAATTCACTATACCCAGAAGAAAGTCTCCCAGAAGAATATTTTCACTTCTCTTTGTTGCTCCTTCTCCGCACTCCTTTTTGGCCCTCTCTTCGTTCCTTTTTTATGCCTTCTCTTTGCACTTTTCTAGTTGAGATTAGATCAAATTGCTTGTCTGAATTTTGTGTTTCTCAATGAGGCTGAGTTCCTCTATATATACACCTCTTCACTAGGTATTTAGGTTGACTTGACAGTTGGAGTTAGGTTGACTTGATCTAGCAGCTTCTTCATCATTTGTAGGTTGACTTGAAGAGGTTTGGTGACAAGTACTTGGAAGATACTTTACATAGGAAATATTGACCTTTTACAAAGTGTAACATGACTTCATTTACATGGCAACGACTCTTACCTTTTATGACTAGATGACAAATAAATCCTAAAGAATCTCAATGGGAATCTTGACTCAAAAACAAAATCCTTGCTCATGACACCCATGAAGAAAGTCAATATAATAATTTCACTTTTCTTATTTACATATCATTACATAAAATCATAATTACATGTAATTATGAAGACCGAACCTAGTTACACTTTTCAACACTCCCTCAACTAGGGAGGTATTCATAATGGTACTTGGACTTTCTCAATCTGAAGAATATCACATAATAAGAATTCATATTTGTAACTCATTTGTATAGCATCATACCAAGCAGTATTGTTATATAGCAAGGCCTTGACCGACAACTCTATCTCTCCACAAGATCAAAGTACAATGTTGGCAAGACCAATGATTTATAGACAAAATCGTCATTGTCTCTCTACGAGCATGCCCCACTCGGGTTCACTCAGGATATGCTCCATAAGGACTATTCGTTTCTTGGACTCCCCAATCCTACAAAGAAGATTGGTACTCCATGACTACTCTTTCATGGGATGCCCTATCTCATCCCCTAAGAGCATCAGATGCCAAATGATTACATAATCCTCCATTCGGTCTTCCCATATGAATAACAGAACAACGTGTATATCTCTCCTTTTTAAACTAGGAGATTTTATTCCATTAAAGGAATGTACCTAAGCTTCCTACTTAGGAACTTTCCAAGTTTCTTCCAAGTAAGAAACTTCTTCTCAGGCTCCCTCTTAACCAGGGACCTTTCACATCTCTTTATGTGGACATCCTAAAACAACCAGCTGCATGAAGAGCTCCTTCCTTTGATGTCATGAATTTCTTCTTCGCTAAGGAGTCTTCATCCTTTGGGAACTTCTATAGTGCACAGATCATTTATTACTTTTGTTCATGAGTTAGTCATGTCCTCAACTCATCAGAAAGTCATCCATCAGATTCTCCATCTGGCTCTACTTCATGTCATTTTACTTTCATGCCATGTTTTCATAAGGACATTACGTCTTTCTATATGGGTTTTTTGGAATTCATTCATAGATCTTCCCTTCGACAACTCTACATAAGCCCAACCAAATGTTAGTTCAAACATACTCAATCATTTCAAATCAGAATTACCTTTGTGATGATCTTTCTAGCGTCCTACAAGTAGATTGACACATTTCCCACTGATATCTATTATCAAGGGTTTCTATCTTTTGCTTCCATCAAAGTCTCTGTATATTTCTGGGAGATATTCTAGTTAGATATTCTTGGACTTTAGATGCTTTGTTTCTTTGTTTAATATTATCTCGATCTCTTCCTTTCTTTTCATACACACTTCATTCCTAGCAGCTTCCAATCACAATTCCTTGATTGTAGTTAGCTTCCTCATGATTCACGTGAGAACATATTATGTTGATTTCATCTAGCGTGGCTTATGATTTTCTACAATTCTTTGGAGGAGGAGATCCTTTCTTCTCTTAATCATATTTCCCAGGATGGAAACAATGATCCATATTATTTGCAACCATATGACATGAATTTCATAATAATCTATGCAAGCATACATACCTCATCTTTCTTTTTTTCATTCAGACTTCCTACAGCAACGTCATTCGAAAGGACTTTATCCTTTAGACTTGATTTCTTGTTATGTCATAATAACATTATTCCTTGAATCCCACGAGTTGAAATTCCTGATGAAAACCTTTGATTCTTTTCTACATCAGTGAATCCTTTGAAAGAAACTCAAGGATGTTTCATATCCTCAACCTGTAGGTTTTTTCTTCCATGATGGTCCCATTCGATGATGACCTATGCTTCTATAAATATTAATGAGGTTTTCTAAGAGCTTCTTATTCTTTATCATTTGTACCAGAAAAATCTCTACTTTCCATGTCATGAGCTCTTCTAATGCTTCTATCACGACGATTCTTTCTAACTTGATGCATCCTATCTTATTTACATTGCTTCTTATCTATAACTTATAAGTGAAAAGAACCTTCTAATGAAGAATATCAACTCAGTCATATTTTCTCTTCTTCCTTCTTATGCTTCTTTATCTTTGGTTATTTCACTTCATCAATAGAATCGTCTTCTTCCCTATCCCTCTTGCGACTAGGTCAATCCTTTTTGTAGTGCCCAAAATTACTACAACCATAACATCTTTCTTTAGCCATGTTATTCTTTTTCTTCTTTGGATTACTAAAATTTCCAAATTTTCCTTTCGAATTAACACTATTTGTTCCCTACCATTTGATCTTTCATCACTTTTATTCTTCATCTTGTCTTCCTCTACCTTGCAGAGATACCATAACCTGATGAATGGGATAGCTTCCTCTTCCCTAGTGGCAATGACATTACCTTATTCATCAATTAATGCATTCAGAATAATAGATATTATTTTGTTATCATATACTATCTCTCCTAGGTCCTTCAATTGACCTTTTATTTGAGATGCCTTAGAGAGACATGACGCTATCCCTTCATCCTTTGACACCTTCAATTTATGAAGATCGTATCTAAGTGATACGATATTTTCTATCATGCTTCTAGAAAAAATTTCTCCCAGCTTATCATATATTTATTTAGATGTCTCCATCTTGGTTACATAGGAAATGAGTGAATCTTTGATGGACTCCTTGAGAAACTTTTGAGCCTTGAGATCCCTTTCCATGTATTCCATAATGCTTGTTCTTCGGATGGCTTTGAGCCCTTCCCATGGACATGATAAATGACTTCATTTACTTCCAGGACAATTTTTATCTGTCTTTTCCAAACAAGGAAGTTTGATATCCCAACCAGCTTTTGGTCTTCCTTAAAACATGAAGTCATTATTACTAGCTTGTATTATAATAAGAGTTACTTACTTGTGAAGATAAAATATTCAACTTGGTGATGAACTTGTTACTTGTTACTTCAAATCTTTCAGTGAGGGAGGACTCCCTTCTATGATATATTTGCTTCAACAGAGAGAGGATTGACTTTTGATTTAATCTTCCTTAGATTTTAAGAGCCTTCACTTTCTTTGAAGTGCTTCTAGGGTTTTGGTTTTTCTTCCTGCTTCCTTTGATGTACGGTTTCTTTGATGTAGATCTTGAACTCATTGATAGCCTTTGACTTGCTTTGATGCTTTCTTTGAAGTCAATTCTTGTGTGTCAACTTGCTTTGACTACCCCTTCTTGTCTTCAACACCTAAGCTCTAATACCATGTTGAGAAATCTAGGAGATTCAAAGTTAACAATTTCTTTGCTTATTGCTTGTGATATGCTCTTACTTGTTAGCTTATGATATTTTCTTTGTTAGATTATTAGTGTGTTTTTTCATCAAGATAATTATCAAAATAAATAAATACAAGTGACACAGTATGTAGGCTTCTCCAGCCAGGGCCAAAACCTCTCACCTCTTGAGAGGAAAACCCACTCGAAATTATTCTTCTAGATCTTCAATTGATAAGTACCAATACCATGACATAGACCCTTGACTCTAGTATCCTCCTAAGAAACTTGTCACTAACCTTGATGCTTTGCCTCTTCCTTTCTTTGCCTTTCTTCTTGACCTTGAACTGCTTCACCTCGGCTCCTTCTGGAGAAACTTGGTCTCTATATTTTCTACTGCACCTTCACAGCTTCCCCATAGAATCTCAGCCTCTAGGTCTTTTATAGAGAAACTCGGTCTTTACTTCGATCACTTAGAAGAGTCTTTCTCTTGCTACCCCAGAAGACACTTTATTGCCCTAACTTCACACTGCCCAGAAGAAATTTCATTGCCCTAACTTCGCACTGCCTAGAAGAAACTTCGCTATACCCAGAAGAAAGTCTCCCAGAATAATATTCGCACTTCTCTTTGCTTCTCCTTCTTCACACTCCTTTTTAGCCCTCTCTTCGTACCTTTTTTCCGCCTTCTCTTCGTACTTTTCTAGTTGAGATTAGACTGAATTTCTTGTCTGAATTGTGTATCTCAAAATGAGGCTGAGTTCTTCTATATATACACCTCTTCACTGGGTCTTTAGGCCAACTTGATAGCTGGAGATAGGCCAACTTGATCTAGCAACTTCTTCATCATTTGTAGGCTAACTTGAAGAGGTTTGGGGACAAGTTCTTGGAGGATACTTTACATAGATAATATTAACCTTTTACAAAGTCTAACATGACTTCATTTACATGACAATGACTCTTACATTTTATGACTAGATGACAAATAAATCATAAAGACTCTCAATGGGAGTCTTGACTCAAAAACAAAATCCTTGCTCATGAAACCCATGAAGCAAGTCAATATAATAATTTCATTTTCCATATTTACATCTCATTACATAAAATCATAATCACATGTCATTATGAAGACCGAACCTAGTTACATTTTTCAACACCCACAAAGTTAAAGCCCAACAAGTATATTTAAGTGCTCATATTCTATCTTCGCAAATGAGTGAGTTGACTAGGAGCGGGCCTATGTGGCATATGAACTAAAGTGTATAAAAAAAGTTGCTTATATGGAAGGTGGGCCATATGAGTCAAACTGGAAATTAAATCCCAGTTGAAGCACTCGTTATATCGAAATAATTAGAGCAAGTTGATAAAGCAAATAGAAATCCTATCACAAGGAGCTAATATGACCCATTCTTGATGAGTTGTCTTGTTAACTTAATCCCAACAGTTTTAGAAAGGGCTTAAAGCAGATTCTCCGAGTTATAATTGGTAGGATGACTTGTAATTTGATGTGGCAATTGCGACCAATCGGCCTTCCGTGTATGGGCACTCTTTTGGGGATTGGACACGCTTTTGGGGATTGGACACGCCATCCCGCTAAACGGAGCCCGACAGAAACGAAGACATGCATAAAGGAAAGGGTTGGGGTCTATGCTTGGGGCCACTTGTTGAATAATATAGAAATGAGCACGCTTGCCTTTTAAAGTGGACATATAATATATAAAAGCATACTTAAAACCTAAAACAAACAAAGTCTCGATTGTGATAGTTCTAAGGCAAAAAATGTCTAGATTTTATTTATTTACAAATAAATAAATCATTAAAGCAAAAAAATGTTTTATTATAAGGGTTTAGCTCATTAAGATTAAAAATTAGAGAAAAAGGATCCCCATTTTATTATGACAGTTTAAAATGAAGAGAGTTAGTATTTCCCACCACACAATACAAAGTGAAAATATGACAAATGATGGCCTTTAAGCTACAATGATATATCATCCTAGAATTATGATTCCAATGCATTATTCATCTTAATTTTGAGACCATAAATATGCATTTTTAGTATCAAATAGAACTTCATTTAGATTATATAGGATGAATCCCACGTTAAATTCATTTCATTAAATCATAGATCTAATAGATTATACATCATGTTTTGACATCAAAGTTTAACTTTAGAATAAAACAATAAGAAATCAATGAAATCACATACTAGGGAATCTACAAGATTATTTGAAAATACAAAAAGATTTACGGGTCAATAATGCCTTGTGAGATATGGATGAAGTGTATTTAATTCAACTAATAGATATAAATGTAACCTATAAAAAATTATGAACGATGCTAAATAAAAATAGTAAAATTCTATTACAACACATAATATGAAAATGTAAAAAATGGTGAGCTTTAATGCCACAAAGTCCTAGAAATTTGATTATAATATATTATTCATTTTACTTTTCAAACCATGCAAATGCGTTGCTGTTTTTAAATAGATCTTCATTTAAAATTATTGGATGAATCCCATATTAAATTCATTCTCACTATCAATTATGATAATTTCAGTTATGATAATTATTATTTGGAGAAGGTTTCTTCATACAAATATTTAATTGACATTCATCATCAACTCAATTGGAATTATAAAATTGAAAAAAGGATAATAGCGTGCTAGAAAGCTCGTTATGAGCTTGAGAACAATTGTAAGTAGACAGATCTTTGGGTATGGAGTAAAAAGAAATTCCTCTTTGAGGCTCTCGTCGCCCCTATTATTTTATATGGACGTGAGGTTTGGCGTTGCATTATATCTAGAGAATCATGGAGAAATATCGAGTTGATCCAAAAGTAATTTATAACTTACAACCTCAATATTAATGGAAATATTCCCTACCCTATCCTCTTGATTGAATCCAACCTTTCTCCCATTGAAAGCATGGCTATATTTAGGTATTTGATGTATAAGAAGAAGATTTACAACATGGAAGCCAAGAGGTTCCCCAAAATTGCTTCTAAATCTAGCCAAAAGCCCCACGTTCGGCTCAAGTGAGGCTAGCATAAGGATGCTCAGTCTTGGCTCAACCATTGGGGGATAAAGGAGGATATCATCTTAGAGAATAAGGGTAATATTAAAAATATGATTACTTCCAAATTTAAAGATAATTTATGGGATGATAAGGAGTTAGGGGGGAAAGGAACCTTAGGTATTATAAGGAGATGATCAAACTCAATCTTGCTAACCAAAATTGTCTTTTTGTCTTGACCAATGCAAAGAAAAAACTGAACTTGCAAAGATAAGAACTAATTCTCATGAGCTTTGAAGTGAAATCAAGCGTTGGTAAATTCCCAAAACACCTTGGGACAAAAGAGTTTGTCACCTTGTGATACCAAGAGGGTTGAAGATGAAAAACACTTTCTCTTGGATTACCCTACTCTTACTCACATCTTATCTCATTTCCAAACCTTTGCCACACTACTAACCTTCTTGACTTGTTAAGTGATCTAGAAACACTTCACTCCCTTCTTTTTTATCATAGAAATAAAATATTAAAGAGTCTCGATTAACCTCTTACTTTCTTAAGGTCTAATAGACCATATTGGTATTAGTGGATGCTAATCATCACCATCATCATCATTAAATCCATCAATGTATAAAATCATAAATTTATTATGCATCTTGTTCTTTGCTTTAAAATTGGAAATAATCCTCCCATGATTGGTTTACACAATGGTTTACTAATGCAATAATGCTTCTCTCTATGTAGTTGTCACTGCCAACGAACATGAGACTAATATAGTTTATACGAGAGGACAACTTGTGTGTTGGATGATAGAGGTAGTTATGGGAAGTCATTTCAAGCTCAACCTACATTTTATGATTATCATTCCCACACCAAACATTATTGGATCTCATCCTTGGCACACTCGACAACTAGGATGGAAGTGATCTTAGAATTAGGTATAAACCATTTTAAAACCCCTACGTTCTCAAAGGGACACCTTACTTTGCACTTCATTGGGGTAAGTTACCTCAACTTTTCTTTGCTTTCTTGTAGTATTCTCTAGTCTTATAGGTGTCTTCTACAAATATTAGTCTTCAATCAGACCCCTTGCTCTATCACCTAGGGTTCAGCTCTTAGTTGTTTTTCTATCTATTCTCTTAGTCTCCCGATAAATATTGGGCTCATATCTACCCTCCACTTCTCCATGTGTTCTGGTTTGATGATTGTCATTAGGATTTATCACTTTGAGCCCCACTCTCCTTGCTTGCCTCCTTTGTTTCCCTCCTACCCCTATTTTGAACTTCACCATGGCATGGAATTACCCTTGACCAATTGTTTATTTTCCAACAACCCGCTAGTTATTTATCTCCACACTCCACTTACGACCACCATGGAAGTCACAAGACGCAAGTTCTTCCCTGTTCAAAAATCCCAAGCTAATGCAAAAGCCTCGATTGCGCACTATTAGGAACATACCTCTCATGCAATGAAGAAGGAGTATTTATATATAAAAGTATTGCTTATAAGTCAGAATTATTCCATTTCCTCTTACGTAATATTTTTCATCTAATGTTCACGGGGTCTTCGATAGACGGTGATTGGGTGCTTTGTTAAGGAACTTCTTGATGTGAATTCACTAGTTCAATTCATTTCCCCAGTCAGGGTAATATATCAGACATAATGAAAATATAGTCCTACCAAATTTACGAAAAAAAATTACATCTAACACTTTTTAATTTAAAACACTCTCATTAAATAACTTATTGTCATTTTTAAAATATTTAACTTTTAATCTAACCACTTATCAATAAATTCTAAATAAATAACTCATCATTTTAGAAACATTTACTTTTCAATCCTACCTTATCATTAATTTTAAATTAATTTTAGAAATTCTATAATGTTATTAATCATTAATCATCACAACTAATCATATGTACTTTTTTATTAAACCCCCACATTCTAAACAAGATTGAAAGCTTAATGGTTCAAAGTAGTATGTGTCATTTCATCACTCTCTTATTAATCTGTGTGAAGATAAATAAGGTAGGAAAAATATATAGCCATCACAACTTTTGTATTTCATGAGTAATGATGAATATTAAATTTTAACATTGCATGTGTTTCGTTAAAAATGATGACTATAAATATAAATTTTTAACATTATAAATACCAAAAGATCATTGAAATTACACTAAAAAATCATTAAAATAATAAAAGATTATAACAATACTAAGGTGTAAATACAATAAATGATGAGTTTAAACTACAATGCTACACAATCCTAGAGTTTTTATCACCCTGACATAGATAGAGATATTACAATTTGTTTTGATTTTAACTATGAATTATTCTTTTGTTTTACTAAAACTTCATAATCAGCTTTGAGTTTGACCATCAATTTTTGTTTTTTTCCATTATATTAGATTACATATTTTATATATATATAATTGATTGGGCTTTGATTTAGCTATCCTGCATTAATGGTTCATGATTTTTTTTAATGAAGTTGCAGTGGATTCATATTTATTTTCATAGTCATAGTGGTAAGTAATAACTTTGGCATGGTAGGAATTTTTCAATTGTTGTCGGACACTATATAGACTTTCATACAAATAGTTTGTCTAATATTGGATTCATTCTTGCCATTATATTGGATTTTAATACAACAAACAGTTAAAAAACAAATAATATTGTTCTGAAGATTTTAGAGTCACACTCATCTTGGAAATATTCATAATTTAAATCACAACTTTTACGCAATAATTGATGAATTTTTCCTATGTTTTACTTATTTATTTGAATTAAATTTGTAAAATTTCCTGTATATATGATTAATTTTATGTTACTGAATTATAATTACATTTACCAACAGTCCTTTTTTCCAGAAGAAAAAAACGGAACAATCTTCATTAATTAGAAGATGTTTACATAATCAAAGATATTAACCTAGAGAGTCTTGATCGCCTGCAACCATATAGGAATTCACAAAAAATAACTAGCCCATGTATAAACCAAATCAACGAAGTACATAGAAGGACTAGAAAATAACTCTTGTTATCCTGAAAAATCAAGACCAGTTACCGCAAGCAAGCAGTCCAAGGCAGGAAAGGTATTCCTGAAGAAAATCAACCCATAGAGACTTCCTGGAAGAGAAAATAAACACAGGAAAAGAAAGACAAAAGTACCAAAGAATCCGAACAATAAACAGAGGCAAGTGATCCCTAGAAATTAGATCTCAAAAAAACCATGTTCGTTGACTGAACCATTAACCAAATATTCAAAATGCATATGCCTCAGAAAGAGGGAGAGGTCGCACTTGGAGAGAGCATCAGCATCAATATTTTGTTCTATGTATACCTTTTGGAAGGTGACTTCAAAGAAAGAGGTTTGTAAAGTCTAGATCTGCTCCATTCAATTACATAATGCAGGGACCTCAAGCGAATTTCTTCGTTAGATCCATTGAATGATGTATAATGAGTCTCTAACGACCATAATAATTTTTATGTCAAGCCACAAGGAACATTGCAGAGCTCCCCACTGTGCCACCATTTTAACCCTACAGTTATCGCCAAGACCCCTAAACCAACAGAAACAGTATCAAAGGGAGGAATTTATCAGGATAAGGACTCAACAGCCACACTGACCACCAAAGGAGACCCCATAAAAATATATGATAGGGAAAGTATTTTCCAATTCTACAAAAGATATGGAGCGTTGAAGTGGCTTTGGGAGTCCAGGGACCGATCTCCTGAAAATAAGTGACAATCCTCAAGTTGGAGATCTTAACATCAGGATTTTTTTCCCTAAAAAATAACATCGTTCCTAGCACGCCATATCCCCCACATGACATGTAAAGGCACAGTCCTATGTGCTTTCTCTCTAGATGCCCAGGAAATGAGGTGAGGTGCAATGGAAGTGTGGATTCGAAGGATGTTAACCCCCAATCGTCATGATACTTCCCCTCAAATGGCATCTGCAAAAGAGCAGTTTATGAAAAGATAAATAAAATCTTCTAAGTCCACCCCCTAGAGTTGGCATCTTCTTGGCCCCAAAAAGCCCCTCTTTATCAAGTTATCCCAGGTAAGAATGTGATTATGTATAACCATCCATGAAAAGCACTTGATCTTCAGCAGAACATCCCAGCTCCACATCTGAGCAGTCTAATCAGCATAGGGAAATGAATGGTTGTTCAAGGTTATGTATGCATAAACTTCTTTAGCAGATTTCCTCTTGCCAACAACATGATCGCCCCACACCAATATGTCTTGTCTTTGGGTTAAGGATATATCAGCCTGGCATGAATGACTGTGAAAGCGTTCCCATTTGTCTTCGAGGTATTTCGGGATAACAATCTACCATGCATGTGGCCAAGAAGAGGAAGCGAGCATCATACGACATCCATCATAGAGGCTGGCAAGGGTATCCCTTGTTGGTTGAGAAAATGAATAATTAAGGAAAAAGGGATGTGGTTTCTAGGCATCCACTTAATTGCATCTATCCCTATGAGAATTTTTTGTCCATCACTCACCTATCAGTGTAAATTACTACATAGCCAAGGGTTCGTGATCATCAAACTCCTCCAAATGATCGATGCTTTAGGATTGGAAGGCGCCCCTGTAGCAACCCAATTCTTTAGGCTATGTTGCTGGAGGTATTTCTCGAAAATGATGTTTTGCCATAGCCCCCTTTCAGTGAAAACCCTCCATAAATTTGTGGCCATTAAATCAAGGTTTAACTGCTTGGAGTTACAGATGCCCCCCCTCCCATCTGAACTGGTCTGGAAATGGATTTAAGGCAGATGAGATGGATCTTTTTGTTGATACCATCTCCCGACCAAAATAATTTAGCAATAATTGCATCAATTTTGTGAATGATGCCATGGGGTATATGAAATAAATGCATCCAAAAAATTGGAATGCATTTTAAAACTTCCTTCACCAGAATTACCTTACCCCAAAGAGTAAGCCACGTATGATCTCAGCAGGTCAGTTTTTTTTCAAATTTTCTGACAAGCCAGGACCAGTCCTAGATATTATAATTGTTGGGTTTTAAATACCACCCCAGATATTTGAATTATAGCATACATTGGTCGAATCTGAGGCAATCTATTGCATTACCTTGGAAGCCCCATCATCAAAAATTACCTGTGATTTGTCTTTATTTATGATCAGGCTTGTTGCTTTGCAAATTTTGTCAAAGAACTTATGAAAGGACTCCCACTTTGTATACTTGACTTCCCCGGAGTAGAGAACATCGTCCACAAACATTATATGTGCTATAGAGTTGTCTCTTGTGACCCTACAACCAGATATTGAGCTAGACTCCTTCATGGCTTTAATACCTCTACTGAAAGCATCCATGACAAGGATAAATAATAGGGGGGAAGCGCACAACCTTACATAAGCCCCCTAGGGATTTTGAAAAAGTGTGTTGGCTCACCATTGATGAGAACAATTGTAGATGTTGAATTTATGCAAACCATGATCTAGTTGGCATGTTTGTGAGGTAGTCTGATTTTGTAGAGTTTCAAGCTTAGAAACTCCCAGGCCACTTTGTCGTAAGCCCGAATGAGATCTATTTTCATGAGATATGTTTTTAGTTTCCTTATTTTCACCGAGTGAATACACACTTGGGTTATTGCAAAAACATCTTGTATTCTTCTGTCATAAAGAAAACCAAATTTCTCTAACGTAATGTGTGGAGATATTATCTTTTTAACTCTGTTAGCAAGGAGGTTAGAGATTATTTTGTAAACAAAAATACATAATGAAATAGGTCTATAATCAAATAAGATGAGATAATTATATTTATATTCAAATAATGACCACAAAGTAGGTCAAAGGCACTGTTGAGTACACTGATGTATATACAAAGTGGGAGAACCAAATAGTCTCCTATAAAAGATACAATGCATGAAGTAAATCAAAATCTGGCCCTAACGAAGAAGATGTAGGAGCTAATAGGTATGTAGATCAAACCCATCTCTCCTAACATCTGAGGCTGACTAAATAACACTGAAGAAACTCAACAAAGTTTGTTTGCCTGATGAAGAGTCGATGGCAAGTGCATACTGTCCACTAAATCGTTTCTTGGGGGGGTTCGCACACTGTTGAATGTTGGAGGACCTAGTTCGTCTCCCAGGAATGGATCTGAGACGAAATTGCTGCTAAGATCTCGTGTGGCAGGGGGAGGGCCCATGGATCCTCACTGATTTGGAGTCTGGATATGTACTAGTATCAATCGATATCTTGGTGCCCTTGTCTAAAGGTAGTACCCTGAAAAATGTCGTGATCCTCTGTGTGGGGTCTGGTCTGATGGGAGGCTGAAGAATATGCACTCGGAACCTAAGAGCCTCCTGCGTATATTTGAACGGGATACCTGAAAAATTCGGCGAGGGTCCAAGAATCTCTAAACAAGCAATGAAACTTTCCTCTGATCTCGTAGTAGACAGGGCATCCAAGAATGAAGTGCACCTCGGTCTCCACTTCCTATAAATGACATACCTGGCAGAGTCTGTCTAATTTATCCCCTTGGTGGTCCGTCTTTGCCCAAAGTCTATGAGAACCTACTCCGAACTGGCCTAGAGGAATGCAAAGAGCATGCATCTAGTGGTGAAACGTATACGAGGGTTAGACAATGAGTGTTAGAAAATTATATATTACAGAGCAATGGAACACATAGAATATTGCAGAAATATAAACACAAAAAATGCATAAAACCAGAGAGACACAGATATATGTGGTTCACCTAGTTTGGGCTACGTCCACCCCGAACAGCCAGTCCTTCCTTTCTATTATCCAGTAAAATGAAGAGACACAACCTATAGCAGATCCGCTGTAATATCCTCTGTTTTCTCTCACAATCTCACCTCTCTATTTCTCGCTCGGAGAATACACATCTATTACACAACCTCAAATACAATGCCCTCATACAAAGAAAGGGGTTGCCTTCTAGGGCAAAAAACCCTAAACTAAACATAAGTTCTATTGTCAAATCATCCACCTAATGAACGGTCCAGATTGACTAGAAATTACTATACTTTTACACCCCCCCCCCGTCGAGGGGTGTAAAAAATTCCCTGGGGTATACATCCGGCTGAAACAAAGACCCTAAATAATCATGCTCCACACCCAAACAATCTCCACTTGGGAGATTGATTGTAGCAACTCCACCGTTGCTTCATTTGTGGACAATGATTCCTCTTTGGACCTGGTTGTTTCTCATCTTCATCGTCATCCTTGAAGACCAATTGAAACTGAGCATATTCTCAGTTTCTCCCTAGTTACAACTTTTGTTAGCATATCTGTAGGATTTTGGCTAGTGTGTATCTTTTCCAGCTTCAACTCTCCATCTTCCAACACTGATCGTATGAAATGGTACTTGAGATGTATGTGTTTAGTCCTGGAATGAAATGCTGAGTTCTTTGCAAGATGAATGGAATTTTGGCTATCACTGTATAACATGCCCATATCATGCTCCTTACCCAATTCACCCCTAAACCTTTGTAACCAAATCATTTATTTACTAGCCTCCGTAGCAGCAACATACTCTGCTTCTGCTGTTGAAAGTGCAACAACACTTTGGATTTTTGAAACCCAACTGACAGTTGTTCCCCCTACAATAAATACATATCCTGTAGTGCTCCTCCTGTTATCTATGTCACCTGCCATATCTGCATCAACATATCCCTTTAGAGAAATGTTTGAACCACCAAAGCATAATGCTTTATTTGTGGTACCTTTCAAATATCTGAGAACCCATTTCATTGCCATCCAATGTTCCTTTCCTGGATTGTTCATGTACCTGCTTACAACTCCCACTGCATGTGCAATATCAAGCCTTGTGCAGACCATTGCATACATTAACCTTCCAAATGTTGATGCATATGGAACTTTAGACATATAATCCATGTCTTCTTGGGTCTTTGGGCACATTTCCTTACTAAGTTTGAAATGGTTAACAAAAGGTGTACTAACTGGTTTTGCATTGTGCATATTAAATCTTCTCAACACCTTTTGTATGTACTCATTCTAAGACAATGATAATTTGTGATTTTTCTTGTCTCTAGTTATTCTCATACCAAGGATTTGTTTTGCAGCTCCCAAATCCTTCATTGCAAATGAATTTGCCAATTTTATTTTGAGCACATTTATTTCCTGCATGTTAGACCATGCAACAAGCATGTCATCTACATACAATAACAATATAATATAGCTACCATCATTTTGCTTTTTCAGATAAACACAATGATCAGAGTGACATCTAGTATAACCTTGTTCAGATATAAACTTGTCAAATTTTAGATACCACTTCCTTGGAGCCTGTTTTAAGCCATACAAACTCTTCTTCAACCTGCACACTAGTTTCTCCTTCCCTTTTACCTCATATCCTTGTGGTTGTTGTATATATATCTCTTCCTCCAAATCCCCATGGAGAAAGGTTGTCTTTACATCTAACTGCTCAAGATGCAAATCTTCAACTGCTACTAGACTTAAAATAGTTCTGATTGAAGTCATTTTAACAACAGGAGAAAATATTTCATCAAAATCAATACCTTTCTTCTGGGCAAACCCCTTCACCACAAGTCTAGCTTTGTATCTTTGTTTTCCTCCATCTTCTTCATTCAGCCTATAAACCCATTTATTCTTCAATATAGTTTTTCCTGCAGGCAACCTGACTAAGTCCCAAGTCTAGTTATGCATTAAGGATTCCATCTCTTTTTCCATGGCTAGCTCCCACTTCTTCCTGCTTTCAACCTACATTGCTTCTTCATAACATTCAGGTTCACCAGAATCAGTGAACAATAAATAATATAATGAAGGAGAGTATCATTTAGGGGGTCTACTTATCCTGGTAGATCTTCTAACACAAATTTCACGTGTTTGGGGTGAATGTTGTTGTTGTTGTGGTTGTTGATTATTATTATTTTCAGGCACCTTTACTTTTTCAGTGATCTCATCAAGGATTGTGTATTCCTTGTTTTCTTTTTCCTGTTTCTTTTCCTGCAACTGATTCTTATACAAGACCTTTTCATTGAATATTACGTCTCTGCTCCTAATGATTTTGTGATTTTCGTAATCATATAAGTGATAACCAAAATCATTAACACCATATCCAATAAAGGTACATTTCTTTGACTTTGCCTCAATCTTTGTTCTATTTTCTTTATTAATATGGACAAAGGCCTCATAGCCAAAAGACTTTAAAAAAAAATAGTTTACCTTTTTACCTGTCTATGCTTCCTCTGGAACACCACCATCTAAGGAACTTGAAGGCCCTCTATTTATTAGATAAACAACAGTATCTATAGCATCTGCCCAAAACTATAGGCAATCCTACCTGCAATCTCATGCACCTTTCACGCTCCATGATTGTTCTGTTCATCCTTTATGACACACCATTTTATTGTGGTGTTCTTGGAACTGTCTTCTCTCTGTGAATTCCATGCTCTGAACAGTACCTATCAAACTTTTTGCTGCAATATTCACCTCCATTGTCTGATCCGAGACACTTTAATTTCTATCCTGTCTCAATCTCAACCAAAGCTTTCCATTTCTTGAAAGTATCAAATACATTAGATTTATTCTTAATACAAAAATCCAAGTTTTTCTAGTTGCATCATCAATAAAAGTAACATATAATGAGAGCCACTGAGAGATGATGCCTAAATAGGTCCCCATACATCTGTATGCACAAGTTCTAATTTTTCACTCTTCTTTTCTTTCCCAACTCTGAGAAATCTGACTCTCTTCTATTTTCCATAAATGCAATTCTCACAAAAGTCCAAATCAACATTCTTCAAATCCGGCAACAAATTCCTTGAGTGAAGAATATTCATCCCCTTCTCACTCATGTGTCCGAGCCTATGATGCCATAATGCTGCATCTTCTTCTTTGGAAGTTAAAGCATTAACATAGTTAGAAATACCATTGCATAAATACAATGTACCAACCTTTTCACCTTTTTCTATTACCAAGGCTCCTTTGGTGACCTTCCAAGATTTATTTGTGAAAGTTGTCACACAACCTTCACCACCTAACTGCCTTGTTGAAATCAGATTTTTCTTTAGATCTGGAACATGCCTTACCTCCTTTAGTAACTATTGGTTTCCATTCTACTTACAAGAACCTTACCCATTCCAACAATTTTACAGGGTTTATCATCACCCAAACGGACTTGTCCAAAATCTCCTTGAACATAGTCATGGAAGTATTTCTTATCAGGTGTGGCATGGAATGAAGCCCCTGAATCTACCACCCAGGAATCAATAATATTTTCGAAAGAAAGAATCAAAGAATCTTGTAACACCTCACCTGTCACATTTGCTTCATGATTGTTTTCTTGTTGTGCATCTCCTTCTTTTCCCTTCCGAGATCTATAGTCTTTCTTTAGGTGTCCTTTCTTTCCACATTTCCATCACACTATTCCCGATCTGGACTTGGATTTGCCTTTCCTTAATTTACTATGATATCCTGAGCTCTTTCCTCTTTCCATTTTTCTTCCCCTAGACTCTGCACTCAAAGCATTACCTGATGTCTCACCGGAGCTTTTCTGTTGCATTTCCTCGCTAAGGATAGCACCGACAACATCATCAAACTTTAAAGTACTAGATCCAGAAACAGAGTTACTAATGGCCATTACTAAACCATTCAAACTTTCTGGCAATGAGCACAAGAATAACAAAGTTATAACTTCATCATTAAAGTTTACCCCTATAGAACATCATTGACCTGTAAAAGTATTAAAATCATTTAAATGGTCTGCAACAGATCCACCTTCCGACATCTTCATATTAAATAACCGTTTCATAAGAAATACCTTGTTTGAGGTCAAGGGTTTTTCATATAGTTTCTCCAATGCCTTAATCAAACCCTCTGTTGTTGTTTCTTTCGAAATGTTGAAGGCGACCGATGTTGCGAGGCACAACCATACTGTTCCAAGTGCCTTTCTATCGAGAAGGTTTCATTCTTCATCTATCATACCCATCGACATCTTTGTTTTTCCGCCCAATGGTAGGTACAGATCTTTCTGATACAGATAATCTTCCGTCTGCATCTTCCACAATGAGATTTTTTTGCCGTTAAATTTCTCGACCCTAAAATTACCATCTTTCGCCATTGCTCTCACTCGAATGAGGAACCCTTCTTTCCTGCGAGTTTATCAACCAAATAGACCTTCAGCTCTGATACCAATTGTTAGAAAATTCTATATTACAGAGCAATGGAACGCATAGAATATTGCAGAAATATAAACACAGAAAACACATAAAACCAGAGAGACACATATATACGTGGTCCAGCCAATTTGGGCTATGTCCACCCCAAACAGCCAGTCCTTCCTTTCTATTATCCAGCAAAATGAAGAGACACAACCTACAACAGATCTGTTGTAATATCCTTTGTTTTCTCTCACAGTCTCACCTCTCTATTTCTCGCTCGAAGAATACACATCTATTACACAGCCTCAAATACAATGCCCTCATACAAAGAGAGGGGTTTCCTTCTAGGGAAAAAAACCCTAAACTAAACATAAGTTCTATCATCAGATCATCTACCTAATGAATGGCCCAGATTGACTAGAAATTACTATACTTTCACAAAGTAATTTTACATCTGTTTTTAGCTTCGAGGGTGCTGCCCCCGAAACCCCCACCGAGGGACCACTGGCCCCCATACCCCCCAGCCGAGGGGGGGGATGCCCCCTCGAACCCCTGTAAGGGGAACAAGTCCCCCCCCGCACCCCCCCATCGTGGAGGGGTGTACAAATTTCCTGGGGTATACATCCGGCTGAAACAAAGACCTCTAAATAATCATGCTTCATACCCAACAATGAGCCTGTCTCTCAACTCCAAGAAGTGCTCAACGTAGAAGGTTATCTTTGGGCACAACCCTCTTGGAGGATTGACCTAGGTGACCTGGATGAACTACTTGTAGATGTCCTCCCTGATGATCTTGTTTAGCTCCTACCTAGTAGGTAAAAGGTGACCAGGAGCATCTAAGGAATATTGGAAAGGAGGCAGATGATCCAATTGAATTCCCACTGACTCTAAGAGATTTGAAACTCCTGTAAGCCAACATCTGGCTCGGCCTGAGGGAGTAGAATGGGCAATAGTCTCAGAAGAGAAATATGCCAAGTAAAGATATTTAACCCTAATCTTTATCGAGTCTGCCAAGCCCTGGACACAATGCAAGAATGAAACCAATCTGAAGATTGTCTCAAACCAAAAGGGTTGAGCTCCAAACTCTACAAGGATGATGTGTTACGGCACTATCAGTTTGCACCTAATGATGCAGCAGAGAAGAAGAATTTGGAATCTCTTAGCTGAAGCCCATTCTGACTCAAGTAAAGACGGTCCCCAAATCTCTAAGCCATATAGAACACTGGGACGGATCTAGGTGTCCATGAGGCTCATCTTGGACGAGATGTCTTGGATGTGATGTCGAAAGCATTGTCTCTCGAGAAGGGCTAAGGATCCATATCCTTTGTTGATCTGAGCCTGAATCATTGGTCACAAACTTAAGTGGGGACCAGAGAATTGCACCGCCAAGTAAGTATACATGCTAGTGATCTCAATCTCCTCCCCTTTAAATAGAAAGTGAAGGTTTGAGGTTTTCTTCAACCCATTGTAGATCATAACCTTGGTTTTACCCAAGTTGACTGTCAATTGTCAATGATCAAAAAACAGAGCTAAGGCATCCAGCTGCCTCTGTAATCCTTTTGGGGATGAGAAGAGGAGGACCATGTCGTCAGCAAAGAGTAGAATAGATATCAGAACCTAGTGAAGAAGGCAACCATCAATGTTCTGGATATGCTCGTGTATAATTGCTTCCAACTCATCGATATAGATCCCAAACAAGGTAGGGGACAGTGGAAAAACTTTTTTAACCCTAATAGTGCTTCGAATGAAATCAAACATCCCATGGGCTACGTGAAGACGACCAAGAATGGACTCATATAGGTGCTTAATAGCATTCAATAGGGTTGCAGAGATGTCAATATCTCTGAGTCTCTCAAGTAAGGCCTCCCTCAGAACAGAGTCAATTTTTTTTCGAAAATATATGAAACAATAGTAGACTTTCGAAGAGTGGTGTCGTGCCTCCTCAATCACAACATGAAGGGTGAATATGTGGTCAATGGTCCGATGAGTCGGTCGAAAACCTGCCTATCACCTAGCTCTGACTTGTCTCTGCTCAAGGTCACTGGAGAGCTTCCTATGTAGAATAGTAGCATACAACTTTGAGAACGTGTGACCCACCATGATTGTTTAGTAGTTATTGGGATTTGAGTTGGAACTTGATTTGTGGATTGGATGGATGATGTGGTGTGACCATGTTGATGGAAATCTTCATGCACTACAAGGTTGAAGAGATCAGCCAAGTAGCTAACCAAAGCACAGAAACAATGCTTAAAGATCTCTACTTGGTAGCCTTCCTCATTGTCTGCTTTGTTGTTTTTCATCACCCAAAAGGCCTCTCTAATATATTTGTCTGAGAATAGATAAGAGGAAGAGGTTGGGGAGGTAACATGAATTTGGGCCTACCCAGGAATATCATAAAGGTTGGAAGTGTGAGAGAACATGGATGTAGGGTCGAGGTAAGGTGGAAGAGGGGAGCGTTGGGGAAGGATGGTACGCCAGAAGTGTTTGGGGGAGTGGGCAAGGAGAGTAGAAAGCTCTTATATTCTATGAGAGATAAAGAGTGGTTTCTTGTGACGAAGCAGACGACGATAAGAAGCTTTGAGATCGAAGTAGAAGGTTTGAGAGTGGGTGAATCATTTCAAAGTTCTTGATGTAGAGTCTTGCATTCAACATCGTACCATTTTTTCATGGGGCAAGATTCAACTTTGGGGGAGATGGAAGTGGAATGAGTGGAGTGGGGGAAGGATTTGACTGTTGCTTCCCAAATGGCAGCTGAAAGACAAGTGTATTTAGTGGAAGCAGGATCAAGCAAGGAGAATTGGGTCTTCGATGGGAGCATCTTGCGTAGGGTAGAGGAGAAGATGTCAGGGTCTCCTTCGTCAAATCAGAAGGTAGTTCAAGGTGGGCCCCATGGGGAGGGATGGGGTGGACGGGAAGGGTCAAACTGGAGAGAGGAGGAAAGTAGCGCATGATCAACAAGGGGGATGGGGGAGATTGAGAAATGGCAAATAAAAGGGAGCAAGTTATGGATTGCGAGTACATAATCAACTACACTTGCACCCCTCCCATATGGTCGGCATGTGAAAAAGAAGGAGTCTAAAAATCAGGGGAGACCATTTAGAATAAACAACTCCTTGGATTCCCCCAACTGCAATAGATGCTTACCATAAACTATAATGGTCCCTAAAGAATCATCTGACATCCAGTGAAGCCCTACTGAATCTGGATCTATCCCCTGGGTACAAAACGCGTCCTTTGATCGGTCTTGGAGAGGGATCTGGAGATCTCCAGTGCGATCATTGAAGTCACCTAGGAGGATGACTTCCCCAACAACACAGTATCGGGTGATGTCAATGTACAAATCGATAAAGGGGTCCACATTTGAGCCATTATGGATAGAAAATGGTGAAGAGGTTGGTGGAAGTAACAAACTACAGTGTAGATGTCCCTCGGAGGAGAGACTTTGACACTAATTCGAATCCACATAAACCTAGAAAACTCATCTTTGGCTACCAAAGACACCCTATTCCAGAGTGAGTCACTAGCCAAACAAGCAACTCCACCTGATCCTCTGACCCCTCTTGAGCTCCTCATCTCCTGCCTACAAACTGAGATCAAATGGTAACTTGCAATATCTAGCAGGGGTCGAACAAGCCTTGCATGAGTCTCGGTCATGAAGAGGATGTCCATTGATTCGAGAGCATCATACAAGAGTCCCGATGATGACCAGAAATATCCATTGGCATTACAACAATGTATAGAAATGTTTGTACCCTATCGCCTCCCAAAGCAAGCTCGTCATTTGGAACCTCCAGTTTGGGTTTCCCATCCAGGTGGGAAAGTGTCCCAAATGACTACCCGGAGATTCCTAATAATTTCCCATTTGAGAGAAGAGTAGAGAGTTTTCTTTTTTAGGAATTAAATTGAGAAAAATTGAGTTTATCGCACCTGGAATTTTCCCATAGCACCTTTATTTTTTCACAATTTTGGTCAATTCAGGGCCCATCAGGTCATAGAAGAAGAGGAAGAGTTCAACGGGCCAACCACTAGGCTTGGGGCTTTTATCTTTAGCCATTTACTTCAGAGTTTGAATTAGCTCCTCTTCTGAAATGGGAATGTTCATCTGTGCAATCTCCTCTTCATTGACCATTCTGGGAAAAAGGTTAGCCAACTCCATTTTTTCTGCTATGTAGTTTTCTTCATAGTCCTTGTATTTCTTTCTGAAGAAAAGGAAAGCCTCATTCTTGATTTCTTTGACTAAGGTGGGAATTCTGCCTAACTCATTTTTGATAGCCCATAAAGAATTGAAACTCTTCCTTTTGCATGCTACTCTGTGAAAACAAAAATTACTTTTTGTTCCCACTTTTGATCCAAGCAAATCGACTCTTTTGGCGCCACTCCTCTTCTTATAGCTTGAGGATTTTATCTTTTCTCATCACCAGATTAAGAAAATTATTTTGTTGTTGTTCATAGAAGTATCTAGGAGAAATAGGGTCCATTAATAATGCAATTTCTTCTTCAATGGAGAACAACTCCTATTAGATCCCTTTCTACGTTTTGATACCCATAGTTGAACCTCAGATTCTAGCCTCTTTAGATTGAAATTGACCAGCATTGATGGATTATCGATATTAGGTGCAACAAGGGAGTGCCAAATATGATATATCATCCCATTGAAATCTATACCATTCAGCCACATTGAATTGAATTTGAAAGGTAACTTATTTTGATTCATCTCATCACTCCATCCTAGGATAATGGCATCATGATCAGAGATTTCTGAGAAAAATGTCAAGGATTGTATGTGCTTCATTCTCTCACACATAAAAGAATCTACAAAAACTAGTTGATCCTTTATGCTATACCATCAAACCTTGTATGACAATTTCTCCAAGTCAGGCATCGAGGATAGGGTGCATTATATCTTAACATCTTCCCACTAAAGAGGTCTTTGAAATATCTTGCTAGTTGCTCCTTTTTTTCTCTGTGGCCCCAACATTCTCCCACTTTTGAAGTGAAATTCAAATCCCTAGCAACAATCATTGAATGGATGTCCAAGGCCCTTGTTGAGTCAACCATTTCCCAAAATGATTTGCAATTGTTGTAGGGAGCATAGATATTCAAGATGTGAATTTGGTGGAATGAACCTCTGCTGAAACAGGTCAATATTATCACTGCGCAGGACCTGAAGGCATTGAATTTGAAATGCCTAGGATCCCACATTGGAGAGAGACCACCAGAATTGCCATGTGCACTAACGCGCAAACTGCCCATGAAGGAAATATCTTTAGCAGAATCTCCAGGGCCTTTTCCTTAGTCATCATAGTTTCTTGTAGCAAGACAATGGTATGGTTTTTTTATTGAATGTTGTGTTTCAAGGATCTTTTGGTTTGGGCAAATCCCAACCCCCTTATATTGACCAGCAGCTTATCAACTTTTCAGTCAATTTTTAGCTTTCAGTTTAATGGCTTAAACATTGAATGTTCTTGAAGAACACTACGATTTTCTATGATATCGAATTTAAGGAAAACATTTACAAGTCAATTTCGAAGTGTGCTTTAAACCCTATAAATTTAGTCAAAAAAATTAGTAATTTTTTATTAGTTTGAATTAGCAAAATTAACACTGCTTTCAAGATATATGACGTAGGGGTTTCAAGCCTTTAGGGAAATTTTATCAGGTTTCTCCACCTTCAGGCTAACTTCAAACCAGATAAATATTCATATCCTGTCGTGGCTCAATTTTCCAAACCACCTAATTATCTCCAGACCTTGCAAGCAGTGCGGGTTTCATTTCTGCAATCTGTGGTTTGTCTCTAGCTGGTGTTATTATTGCTATTTGAATTTCGGGTTCTAAATTCAGCTCTCAGGTCACTATACACCATGTCTCTATGAAGTAGTGTTACTTTTTTTGTTGTATTCTCCATTATGTCTGGATTGATTCTACCCACATCGTCTAGTGAATTTCCGCCATAGCCCACCACCTTCAACATCTTAGTTCTTTTCTTGTCTCTCTCAATCTGTGAGCTAGTTTTTTTTTCCTGGGTGGTTTTTTACATTTTCTGGCGGGTTTAGGGTGGTACCGTCTATAACTATAATCACATATCATTTAAACCAATGTGCTATCCGGACGCATCTCCAAGTGTATACTTATTATTACATCTGTCCATATCTGGCGTATAATTCCTTTTGTCAATTTTTTATTATTTTACCCTTTTTGGATTGTTCACTTGATGATGTCTACCCTCCCAAGTCTAAAAATTTTATGTACCTCGCACAGTCCTGTATCGCCTCTTTCTTCGTGAATTGGTGATCCCAAAGCTGGAGGTCCTTTCATTGCGTTAGACATTCTTTTCCCCCTCTCGACAAACCTGCCTACCTTTATTAGTTTGTTAAGGTCTTCTGACTTATACTTTAATCTTTCCTCAAAAAAAAAGATAATGGCAGATTATACCTTTGATGTATATCCCAATTCGGCACTTATTCGTGCCACCATGGAATTTGAATCCCGCCGTATTGGTAGTGTTGTCCACATCGGCCAAAATAGCCCCTGATCACTTGATGCATGGTGTACTATCCTAGGTGATGACAGTATGCCAGATGTCGCTCACGCGCCTCTTGATCAGATGGGTGGCAAGCATGCACTCCATCATCATCGTTCAAAACACCACTCCATAAAAACTACTCCACCACCTCCGGCTTTGGCTTTGGATAGTGATACACTGGTGGACCGTATTAACAGTCTCCAAAAATGCGCTTTAGTAGGTAGATGGTATTTCTTGGAGATGGAAGACTCTGAGATGCGTAAATGGATTAACAAGAAGTGGAATTCTATGTTAGGCTACTTGCCTATGGTTGTGAGGCTATTGAAGGGATGGTACAGTTTTCATTTTCTCAGTCGGGAAGACTTGGAGAAAATTAAAGCCATCTCATGGATACATGGAAAGAGCTTCCTTGCCCTCCATAAATGGTACATACGATACAATCCTCTTCACAATACACCTTCCAACAAACTGGTATGGGTCAAGTTACCAGGTCTTCCACTTGAATTATGGACCAAACAGGCATTCACTGATATTGGCAATGCCATCGACAAATTTATCTATGTAAACTCATGCTATCTAGGGGCATAAGACAAGAGGGTAGCCTGGATTCTCATTGAGAAGGATTATCGTGGTGGCTTTCCAGATCACATTGAACTTCATTGGGGCATCACCTTCCTCGAGCAAAGGCTAGACTATTGGGGGGTACCCTTTAGATGCTCTTTCTGTCACGGAACTGGTCATATGCATGAACAATGCCCTTTTTGACCTAGTGGACGCTTTCATGGCAAAAGATGCTACAATGGTGCCATGGTGTCACACTCTGACACGGGTCGACAGAGCCTCAATGGAAAACGAGCTATGCCACATAATCATCAACTACATCATCCAGGTATGCATTCGCACAAAAATTCCCATCTTCCACATGCTTTCGATTCAATAGTTTCATCGCCCATTAGTATCCCATCATCCTTGAATGTCTCTCCCAAATCGGACTTTTTGCTTTCTGACAATGCACTAGCCTTCATATGTCATCCGCCACCTAAGCCTACCACTAGTCAGGACATTCCAACTCCTTTTACTGCTCTGCATCCATATCCTGACATGTCGTCCACCTTGCATGTAGCATATGTTGCCCCTCTGGCACCACCTCGCCTTTCGTCAACGGATAAAGGTCCATGTCTCAGCATTACTCCACTGAATTCACCAACAGCTTCGCCTACAAATTCTATCGGGAGTGACCTGGACTTCCTCTTACAAAGGAAGACGCTTGATCTCTGTACCCTCACTATCCACAAGCCTGGGGGTCAATCATCTCCCCACATCAACCCTACCTCGGCAGGTAACATTACTGTGCGAAGAAAACAAAACCGTGTTAGTCGTCATTTTCGGGGATGCTCCAATAAAAATCCATTTTCCTCCCTAATGGACTGATTTTTTATTGACATCCCCATTGCTGACATATCCCCCTCACGGACCCTTAGAGCACGACAGCCCGAGAAAGATATCCCATGATGTGCATTATCTCCCTTAATATCCGAGGTCTGGGGACTGCCCCAAAATACTTAGCCCTCAAACACCTTTTTTTGTCTCTACATCCCTTCATTATTCTTATTCAAGAAACTATGCATAATGTTCCCTGCATTGTCCAATACTTTAGGAAAATGTTTCAGAACTGGTATATCTCTGCTACTGCTACTGTGGGTCTCTCGGGTGGTCTGGTGGCATTATGGGATCCCAGCTGGATCAATATAAAGGCCTATGAACGTTTCGTTGGCATTCTGCTAGATCCATATCATTTGTTGATCTGAGCCTGAAACGTTGGTCACAAACTGAAGCGGGGACCTAAGAATTTCACCCCCAAGTAAGTATACATGCTGGTGATCTCAATCTCCTCCCCTCTAAATAGAAAGTGAAGGTTTGAGGTTTTCTTCACCCCATTGTAGATCATAACCTTGGTTTACCCAAGTTGACCATCAATTGTCGATGATCAAAAAATAGAGCTAAGGCATCCAGCTACCTCTGTAATCCTTTTGGGGATGAGGAGAGGAGGACCACATCATCGACAAAGAGTAGAATAGATATCAAAACCTAGTGAAGAAGGTAGCCATCAGTGTTTTGGATTTGTTCATGTATAATTACTTCCAACTCATCGATATAAATCCCAAACAGGGTAGGGGACAGTGGAAAAACTTATTTAACCC
This sequence comes from Pinus taeda, assembly GCA_000404065.3. Taxonomy (NCBI): domain Eukaryota; kingdom Viridiplantae; phylum Streptophyta; class Pinopsida; order Pinales; family Pinaceae; genus Pinus; species Pinus taeda. The sequence continues at coordinate 327,677 of APFE030055840.1, read as the reverse complement.
CAATAGTGCTTCGAATGAAATCAAACATCCCATGGGCTGCGTGAAGATGACCAAGAATGGACTCATATAGGTGCATAATAGCGTTCAATAGGGTTGCAGAGATGTCAATATCTTTGAGTCTCTCGAGCAAGGCCTCCCTCAGAATAGAGTCAAAATATTTTTGAAAATCTACGAAACAATAGTAGACTTTCGAAGAGCGGTGTCGTGCCTCCTCAATCATGGTGTGAAGGGTGAAGATGTGGTCAATGGTCTGATGAGTCGGTCGAAAACCTACCTATCCCCTAGCTCTGAGTTGTCTCTACTCAAGATCACTGGAGAGCTTCCTATGTAGAATAGTAGCATACAACTTCAAGAACGTGTGACCCGCCATAATCGTTCAGTAGTTATTGGGATTTGAGCTGGAACCTGATTTATGGATTAGATGGATGATTTGGTGTGACCATGTCGGTGGAAAACCTTCACGGACTACATGGTTGAAGAGATCAGCCAAGTAGCTAACCAAAGCACAGAAACAATGCTTAAAGAACTCTGCTTGGTAGTCTTCCTCATTGGTTGCTTTGTTGTTGTTCATCACCCAAATGGCCGCTCTAATATATTTGTCTGAGAATAGATAACAGGAAGAGGTTGGGGAGGTAACATGAATTTGGGCCTGCCCGGGAATATCATAAAGGTTGGAAGTGTGAGAGAACATGGATGTAGGGTCGAGGTCAGGTGGAAGAGGGGGGCGTCGAGGAAGGATGGTACGCCAAAATTGTTTAGGGGAGTGGGCAAGGAGAGTAGAAAGTTGTCATATTATATGAGAGATAAAGAGTCATTTCTTGTGACAAAGCAGACGACAATAAGAATCTTTGAGGTCGAAGTATAAGTTTTGAGAGTGGGTGAAATCATATCAAAGTTCTCGATGGAGAGTCTTGCATTCATAATTGTACCATTTGTTCATGGGGCAAGATCCAACTTTTGGGGAGATGGAAGTGGAATGAGTGAAGTGGGGGAAGGATTTAGTTGTTGCTTCCCAAATGGCAGCTGAAAAACAAGTGTACTTAGTGGAAACAGAATCAAGCAAGGAGAACTGGGTCTTCAATGGGAGCATCTTGCATAGGGTAGAGGAGAAGATGTCAGGGTCTCCTTCATCAAATCGGAAGGTAGTTCAGGGTGGGCCCCGAGGGGAGGGATGGGGTGGATAGGGAGGGTAAAACTGGGGAGAGAAGGAAAGAAGTGCATGATCAGCAAGGGGGATGGGGAAGATTAAGAAATGGCAAATAAAAGGAAGCAAGTTATGGCTAGCGAGTACATAATCAACTACACTTGCACCCCCACCATATGCCTGGCATGTGAAAAAGTGAGAGTCTGAAAATCAGGGCAGACCATTTAGAATAAACAACTCCTGGGATTCCCCCAACTGCAATAGATGTTTACAATAAACTGTAATGGTCCCTAAAGAATCATCTAACATCTGGTGAAGCCCTAATGAATCTGGATCTATCCCCTGGGTACAAAATGCATCCTTTGATCGGTCGTGGAGAGGGATCTAGAGATCTCTAGTGCGAGCATTGAAGTCACCTAGGAGGATGACTTCCCCAACAACACAGTATCAGGTGATGTCAGTGTACAAGTCGATAAAGAGGTCCCCATTTGAGCCATTATGGATAGAAAATAGTGAAGAGGTTGGGGGGGAGTAACAAACTGCAATGTAGATGTCCCTCGGAGGACAAACCTTGACGCTAATCCAAATCCACATAATCCTATAAAACTCATCTTCGACTACCAAAGATACCCTATTCCAGAGTGAGTCACTAGCCAAACAAGCAACTCCACCTGATCCTCTAACCCCTCTTGAGCTCCTCGTCTCCTGCCTACAAACTGAGATCAATTGGTAACTTGCAATATCTGGGAGGGGCGAACAAGGCTTGCATGAGTCTCAGTCACGAAGAGGCTGTTGATTCGAGAGCATCATACAAGAGTCTCGATGATGACTAGAAAGATCCATTTCCATTCCAACAATGGATAGAAATGTTTGTACCTTGTCGCCTCCCAAAGCAGGCTCGTCATTTGAAACCTCCAGTTCGGGGTTTCCATCCAAGTGGGAAAGTTTCCCGAATGACTGCCTAGAGATTCCTAATAACTGCTCATTTGACAGAAGAGTAGAGAGTTTTATGTTTTAGGAATTAAATTGAGTTTATTGCACTTGGAGTTTTCCCATAGCACCTTGATTCTTTCACAATTTTGGTTAATTCAGGTCCCATCAGGTCATAGAAGATGACGAAGAGTTCAACAAGCCAACCATCAGGCTTGGGGCTCCTATCTTTAGCCATTTACTTCAGAGTTTGAATTAGCTCCTCTTCCGAAATGGGAATGTTCATCTGTGCAATCTCCTCTTCATTGACCATTCTGGGAAAAAGGTTAACCAACTCCATTTTTTCTTCTATGTAGTTTTCTTCATATTCCTTGTATTCCTTTCTGAAGAAAAGGAAAGCCTCATTCTTGATTTCTTTGACTAAGGTGGGAATTCTACCTAATTCGTCTTTTATAGCCCATACAGAATTGAAACTCTTCCTTTTGGATGCTACTCTATGAAAACAAAAATTACTTTTTGTTCCCACTTTTGATCTAAGCAAATCGACTCTTTTGGCACCACTCCTCTTCTTGTAGCTTGAGGATTTTATCTTTTCTCATCACCAAATTAAGAACATTCTTTTGTTGTTGTTCAAAGAAGTATCTAGGAGAAATAGGGTCCATTAATAATGTAATTTCTTCTTCAATGGAGAACAAATCATGCTAGAGGATACCTATAGTTGAACCTCAGATTTTAGCCTCTTTAGATTGAAATTGACAAGAATTGATGGATTATCGATATTAGGTGCAATAGGGGAGCACCAAAGGTGATATATCAGCCCATTGAAATCCATATCATTCAGCCACATTGAATTGAATTTGAAAGGTAGCTTATTTTGATTCATCTCATCACTCCATCCTAGGATAATGGCATCATGATCAGAGATTTCCAGGAAAAATGTCAAGGATTGTATGTGCTTCATTCTCTCACACATAAAAGAATCTACAAAAAACTAGTTTATATTTTATGTTATACCATCGAACCTTGTATGACCGTTTCACCAAGTAGGACACCGAGTATAGGGTGCATTATCTCTTAACACCTTCCCACTAAAGAGGTCTTTGAAATATCTTGCCAATGGATCCATTTTTTCTCTCTGGCCCCAACATTCTCCCGCCTCTAAAGTGAAATTCAAATCCCTAGCAACAATCATCGAATGGATGTCCAAGGCCCTTTTTGAGTCAACCATTTCCAAAAATCATTTGCAATTTTTGTAGGGAACATAGATATTCAAGATGTGAATTGGTGGAATGAACCTCCGCTGAAACCGATCAATATTATCACTGTGCAGGACCTAAAGGCGTTGAATGTGAAATGTCTAGCATCCCACATCGCAAAGAGCCCACCATAATTTCCATGTGCACTAAGGCGCAAACTGCCCATGAAGGACCTATCTTTAGCACAATCTCCAGGGCCTTTTCCTTAGTCATCATAGTTTTTTGTAGCAAGACAATGGCAGGGTTTTTTTATTGAATGTTTTGTTTCAAGGATCTTTTGGTTTGGACAAATCCCAACCCCCTTATATTGACCAGCAACTTATCAACTTTTTAGTCACTTTTTAGCTTTCAGTTTAATGGCTTAAACATTGAATGTTCTTGAAGGACACTACGATTTTCTATGATATTGAATGTAAGGAAAACATTTACAAGTCAATTTTGAAATGTGCTTTAAACCCTCGAAATGTAGTCAAAAAAACTAGTAAATTTTTTTTATTAGTTTGAATTAGCAAAATTAACATTGGTTTCAAGCTCCATATGATGTGGGGTTTTCAAGACTTTAGGGACATTTTATCAGGTTTCTCCACCTTCAGGCTAAATTCAAACCAGATAAATATTCATATCCTGTCGTGGATCAATTTTTCAAACCACCTAATTATCTCGAGACCCTACAAGCAGTGCAAGTTTCATTTCTGCAATCTGTGGTTTTTCTGCAGCTGGTGTTAATGTTGTTGTTTGAATTTCAGGTTCTAAATTCAGCTCTCAAGTCACTATACACCATGTCTCTATGAATTAGCGTTAAATTTTTTTTCGTATTCTCCATTATGTATGGATTGGTTCTACCCACATCGTCTGGTGAATTTCCACCATAGCCCGCCACCTTCAACGTCTTAGTTCTTTTCTCGGCTCTCTCAGTCCGTGAGCTAGTTATTTTTTTTCCTATGTGGGTTTTTACATTTTCCGGCGAGTTTTTTTCCCCGGGTGGTTTTTTACAATTTCCATCAGGTTTAGGGTGGTACCGGCTATAACTGTCATCGCATATCATTTAAACAAACACGTCAGCCAGACGCATCTCCAAGTGTATACTTATTATTACATCTGTTCGAATCTAGCATATAATTCCTTTTATCAGTTTTTTATCATTTTAGCCTTTTTGGACTATTCACTTGATGATGTCCAACCTCCCGACTCTAAATATTTTATGTACCTCGCATGCTCCTGTATCGCCTCTTTCTTTGTGAATTGGTGATCCCAAAGATGGAGGTCCTTTCATTGTGTCAGACATTCTTTTCCCCCTCTCGTCAGGTCTACCTACCTTTATTAGTTTGTCAGGGTCCGCTGACTTATGCTTCACTCTCTCCTCAAAAACCAAGCCCATGGCAAATTATACCTCTGATGTATCTGCTAGCTCGGCACTTATTCCTGCCACCATGGAAGCTAAATTCCGCTATATTGGTAGCGTTGTCCACGTCCAACAAAATAGCCCCCGATCACTTGATGCATGGCGTAATACCCTGGGTGATGACAGTATGCCAGATGTCGCTCACGCACCTCTTGATTAGATGGGTGGCGAGCATGCACTCCATCATCAATCGTTCAAAACACCACTCCATAAAAACTGCTCCACCACCTCCGGCTTTGGCTTTGGATAGTGATATACTGGTGGACCGTATTAGCAGTGTCCAAAAACGCGCTTTAGTAGGTAGATGGTATTTCTTGGATATGGAAGACTCCGAGATGCGTAAATGGATTGAAAATAACTGGAATTCTATGCTAGGGTACTTGCCTATGGTTGTGAGGCTATTGAAGGGATGGTACAGTTTTCATTTTCTCAATCAGGAGAACTTGGAGAAAATTAAAGCCATCCCATGGATACATGGAAAAAGCTTCCTTGCCCTCCATAAATGGTACATAGGGTACAATCCTCTTCGCAATACACCTTCCAATAAACTGGTATGGGTCAAGTTACCAGGTCTTCCACTTGAATTATGGACCAAACATGCATTCACCGATACTGGCAATGCCATCGACAAATTTATCTATGTAGACCCACGTTGTCTGGGGACACAGGACAAGAGGGTAGCCTGGATTCTTATTGAGAAGGATTATCGTGGTGGCTTTCCAGATCACATTGAACTTCATTGGGGCATCACCTTCCTCCAGGAAAGGCTGGATTATTGGGGGGGTACCCTTCAAATGCCCTTTCTGTCACAGAACTGGTCATATGCATGAACAATGCCCTTTTTGACCTGGCGGACGCTTTCATGGCAGAAGATGCTACAATGGTGCCATGGTGTCACACTCTGACATGGGTTGATAGAGCCTCAATGGAAAACGGGATATGCCACATAATCATCAACTACATCATCCAAGTATGCATTCACACAAAAATTCCCATCTTCCACATGCTTTCAATTCAATAGTTTCATCGCCCATTAGTATCCCATCATCCTTAAATGTCTCTCCCAAATCATACTTTCCTCTTTCTGACAATCCACCAGCCTTCATATGTCATCTGCCACCTGAGCCTACCATTAGTCAAGACACTCCAACTCCTTTTACAACTCTGCATCCACATTCGGACATACCATCCACCTCGCATGTAGCATATGTTGCCCCTCTGGCACCACCTCACAGTCAGTCAAAGCATAAAGGTCCATGTCTCAGCATTACTCCACCAAATTCACCAACAGCTTCGCCTACAAATTCTGTTGAGAGTGACCTGGACTTCCTCTTACAAAGGAAGACTCATGATCTCCGTACCCTCACTATCCACAAGCCTGGGGGTCAATCATCTCCCCACATCAACCCTACCTCGACGGGCAACATTATTTTGTGAAGAAAACAAAATCGTGGTAAGCATCATTTCAGGGATGCTCCAATAAAAATCCATTTTCCTCCCCAATGGACTGATTTCTGGTTGACATCCCCATTTCTGACATCTCCCCCTCACAGATCCTTAGAGCACGGCAACCTGAGAAAGATCTCCCATGATGTGCATTATGTCCCTTAATGTCCGGGCTCTAGGGACTGCCCCAAACACATTTTTTTGTCTCTACATCCCTTCATTATTCTTATTCAAGAAACTATGCATAATGTTCCCTGCATTGTCCAATACTTTAGGAAATTGTTTCTGAACTGGTATATATCTGTTATTGTTGTTGTGGTTCACTCGGGTGGTCTAGTGACCTTATGGGATCCCAGCTAGATCAATATAAAGGCCTATGAATGTTTCGTTGGTATTCTACTGGAAGGCAGCATTCGTGGCCTGCTTGACTGTGTTCATATCCTAAACATATACGCCCCGTATAGAGATAGAGGGAATTTCTAGGACCGTTTCTTATCTTCTGGCTTGATGGACCTAGAGTCGCTCATCATAGCAAGCGATCTAAACTACACTATTTGTCTGGATGAAGTTTGGGGATGTTTCAGGAAAGTTGATCCTCTTGCTTGGAAAATATAGGATGCCATTCTCATGAACAACTTTGTGGACATTTGCCCCACCAAAATTTCCCCTGCTTGGGACAATGGGCGCACTGGCTAGACATACGTCGCAAAGAGACTAGATTGATTTCTAATCCATGAACAATTGTTGGACCATCTGGGGGATGTCCAGGTAAACATCATCAGTAACTTCATATCATATCATAGACCCATCACTCTTAAATGGAGGAAAATGGAACTACGCACAGGCATCCCCTTCAAATTCAATAGAACAGGCTTGGGGGACCCTGATTTTAATAAAATTATGCTGGAAACTTGGGGCAGACTTTGCTCTATTGGGACCTCTCCCATGGTCAACATTCTGGAGAAACTTAACTCCCTCCAGGGAATCGTCAAACACTGGTAGAAAAAAGAAAATTAGGGGCAACAGAAAGGAGCTTGTTGATATCCAAAATAGTCTTGACTCTTTCCATTCCTCCATGTCTACTCATTATCTTCCTGCTCACATCTGCTCAAATATACAATCACTAGAACTCAGGAAGAAGCAAATCCTTACAATGGAAGAATCCACATGGCAATTAAAGAGCAGGGCGCTATGATTGAAGGAAGGTGACCGTAATACAAAATTCTTTCAAGATATGCTAACCATCGTCGTAATATAAATACCATATGGGAGATTACGGACTCTGATGGACACTTACACCAGACTCAAGAGGGGATCAGTGATGCTACTATACAATTTTTCCAAATGGCTCACGGCAACAATGAAAATATTTTTGTTGAAGACATGGTTTGAGGTACTGATCCATACCTAATCATGTATGATTCTGAGAAAAATGATGATATTTTATGGAAGTCTATGAAGAATAACTTTTGGGCATTCTTAATTCGTTTAAGAGTGATAAAAGTATTGGTCCTAATGGATGGACAATCGAACTTTTCACACTTTTTTAAAACTCTCAAAGTTGGCCTTCTAGGCATGATTGAGGAATCCAGGACCATGGGCTTCATCCATCATAAGATAACTTCCACATATATTGCCCTCATTTGTAAAAACAACTCTGCAAAGGGTTTCACTGACTTCAAGTCTATTTCTCTGTACAACGTCATTTATAAAATCATATCGAAGACTATTGTTGAGCGTATGCACAGAACTCTCTCATGCTTCATCACCCCAGAACAACATGGTTTTCTTCCAGGCAGACTCATCCATGATGTTGTGGCAAATGCACAGGAAATTATGCACTCGATTCACACCAAATATCTTGAAGCTGCTATACTACAAATTGATCTTCGAAAAGCATATGACTGCCTGCACTGAGGTTTTCTCCAACTCGTCCTTATCAAGATTGGTTTACAGCCCAAATGTGTTAACTGGATTATGGCATGTGTGGATAATGTAGACTATGCTTTCATTATCAATGGGTACCCTACAAGGTTCTTCCAGGCTGGCAGGGGTCTCCGACAAAGATGTTCACTATCCCCTCTATTATTCATTCTGGTCATGGATTGTCCAAGTTTGCATATTAAAAAAGTGGTCTTGAAGGATCAATTTCAGCCACAAAAGCTGGGAAATAACATCAGCATTTCACATAACCTTTTTATTAATGACATCCTTACAATGGGTATGCTCTGTCATTTTTCTTGGTTATATCTTTTTCACATTTTCAGTAGATTTGCAAATGCTTCTGGGCTGCACATGAATATTAATAAATCTATTTTATATTATGGACAATCTGACTTGGAGATTGTTGCATATATCAAATATTTATTTAGTATTCAGGCAAGGCCTATAAAAAATGGTTTGAAATATCTTGGTTATCGTCTCAAACCTGCTTGCTACAGAACTGTTGATTGGAAAGGGCTTTCTGATAGGTTCTACAAAAGAATCTTCGGTGGGAGTTTAGATGCCTATCTTTAGGGGGACTGGTTATCCTCACACAAGCTGTTCTGTCACAATTAGGGGTCTATTGGGCTCATTTCTTCCGTATCCCTACCTCCATTATTAACAATATAAACCGTCTCATGACAAACTTCATCTGGGGTGAAGCCACAATGGGAAAAAATATCACTTGACCAAATTATCAAACATCACTCTCCCAAAGAGTATGGGTGGTTGGGGAATCATGGACCTTCGTTGTTTCGGTGGGGCATTGCTCATAAATCCCTTTGGAGGGGTTTATTGGGAGCTGGCACATGGAGCAAGATCATGCAACACAAGTATCTAAAGAATAATGTTTTCAGCATTTGGTATAGATATGGCACCATTAGTATCAAACAAGGATCGACCATCTGGCTAAGTTTCCTAATAGTCGAAAAGTTTTTTGTCCACCAACTGGCATGGAAATTTCAGTCAGGAAATTGCATTCTTATTGGCATCGACCCAATCTCGGGTGTTGGAATCAATTTCACCATCTTTGAGAGTATTATCCAACACCTGAATGGGTGAGGCATTTTTTTTTGGGGCCAAGTTATAAATGGGTGGCATGGTTCGCTCTCTATATGGAAAAAAGCCTAGGATTTGGGGTTCATTGGCCAAATGGAATGGGAATGGATTCAGATTATTTCAATAATGAAGCATCTCGGCATTTGCCACACAAGAACACAGGACATAATTGTATGGTCGGGTAGAATGGCAACTGATAACATTATAGTTGCAGACACATATTATACTCTATCAAATATGGTCGCCAGACAAGGGGATCATCAAACTCTATACGCCTTCTCGAAAACTAAGGCTCCTATAGAAGTTATACTTTTCACATGGCTTGTATATCATAACAGAAATCTAGTATGGGAGAATCTGCAGAAAAGAAATTGGCATGGCCCCCAAATATGCAAAAATGATATTGAAGATAATGATCACATCTTTCTGCAATGCCAATTTACTACTCAGGTATGGAAAAAGATTGCTTCCCTCTTTGGTTTCCTATACATTGAGCACACCTACATCAGGGGCTCATTAAAATGGTGGAGTACTCAAAAAATTTCCTGGAGGACCATTCCTCTTTTTCTCTTCTGGGTAATCTGGAATTGGAGGAAGAGAAGTATATTCTAGAACTGTAGGGAATATTTCTCTTTGGTCATTGAAAGAATCTCCACCAATCTTTAAATTTTCTTTGTACATCCATCATGCACTAATATCAATCCTTACATGCATAATAATGTACAATTCATATACCCTATGGGGTTTTTTTATGGGACTACCCAATGGAACACTTGTGCATGTGGATTTTGGATTGCTATGACCATTGATTTGTCATATAGGGTCTATTGGAATAGTGGTAGTGGTACCAATACCAAAGCTGAAGCATTATCACTCCGGGAGCTCCTATGGTTCAACAACTTCCTTGGGAACCCCATTTTGCACATATATGGAGACTCGAAGTTTATAATTGATCAAGTCATGGGGAGGGCATCCATCAACAACCCCATGCTTCAGGGATGGCTAGAAAGGATCGAATTTCTATGGCAATTACACAGTTGCTCCACAATCCAACATATTGGAAGGAACTTGAACAAGGAAGCAAACAGATTATCAAATAAAGGTTTACTGGGATTGATTGGCAAATGGTACCTGAAGATCACTTGGGAGAAGAACATTTTTGATATGGGGGACTTTACATATCCGAGTTAAAGGACTTTCTTCCTATTCACCCGCTTTTTGTAATTTTCTTATATATGTCTATAATCTTTTCATTGCTGCACATTGAGAGAATGTGGCATACAGTCATGACTGTATATGTTTAGATGATATAGCTTCTTTAGAGCTATAAGATATGTTGAAAATGTCTCTTAAACTGTATTAATCTTTTCTATCCTGGGCTTCAGATGGTGATCAGAACACCATATCCTCTTTATCAAGTGATCTGGGATGATCACTATCATTTTTCTTTAGATGGTTGATTTTATGTACTTTCATATAGTTTTACCTATAAAATATCATCATGTTTTTTTCTTAATCAGGAAAAAAGAAAAAGAAGAAGAAGAAGAAAGAAAGAAAGAAAAAGAAAAAGAAAGAAAAGAAAAGAGAAGAAAAAGAAGTTGAAGTTAGCATAAAAAAATTTAAAAATTCATAAAAATATAAAAATTTAATTTTCATAAACAACATAAATATATTGAATATGAAAATTTAATTTTCATAAACAACATAAATATATCTTTATTTAAAAATATATGTATAATTGTAAAATGCGGGAAATGCTAAAATTAATATTTATACATAAAATATGGAATTTTATTTTTTAAATATTTGAATTATTTATACAATTTATTTTTATAAATAAAATAGAAATATAGTGTATTTTAAATTTTTTATGATTAAAAAAAACAATAAATTAATAAAATTTTGAGGTAAAAATTATTAAAAAAATTAATATCATATCATTCAAAAAAAGAAATTATATATATATATTAATTTAATGGGATTATATATATAACTATAATTTAATGAGATTAATATATATATGAGATTGTTTTTCTTTTATTATAATTTAATCAGTTATATAATTAATTCAATGTTTAATACTTACTCACTTTTAATTTATATATATTAATAATTAAGCCTATTAAACTAATGTATAACTTGAAGGCTAAAAAGAAGTAGCAGTTGATAAAACTTATATATACCTTGAAGACTAAAGAGAAGTGGCAGTGGATAATCCATACCTTTATAGCTTGAAGTATCTTTTTTTAATTTTGAAGTAAACTTTGACTGATATAAATGTTAGTTGAAATCTTCATAACTTTTAAAAATAATTGATGGATAAAAGTTGTGGTTTTAGAATATCAGTAATATTCAGAATATTTCAACGTATAATAATAAAGTATAATAAAATCAGAAGATAATCCAATTAAAGTATATTGAGTCAAATTTTAATGTGAGACAAAAATAATTAAAAAGAAAATAAATTTAAAATAATGGTTAAATTTAAAAGTTAAATTATAAATAAATATTTTTTTAAGTGTAACAAATAACTTTTTAACTTATTATTTAAGGTCATCCATAAAAATTTAATTGTTTTAACTTATTATTTAATGTCATCCCTAAAAATTTAATTAATTGTAAAATATGAAAAAGTTAAATTAGGAAAAAAATATCTCTAATATAAAAAGGTTAAATTAAAAATTTAGCTTAAAAATCAAATAAATAAAAAATTAAAAATAATAAATACCTTTCATAAAAAATAAAACAATATATTATTAAATATAATAGTTGTTAGTATTTATCTCATAAGAATATAAAAAATAAAAATCTTTAACTTGTTTGAAAAGCATTCATGTTTTACTATAAATATTTTTACCATTAAAAAATATGATATAACCTTCCAGAGTTTTTATTAATTAAGACAAAAGAAAACTATAAAAAGAGGATTATGTCCACAACTATTATAAATTACATGAAAACTAGTTAACCTCATTTTTAAATGTTATCTATATTATTTTAAATAATTCATTAGGCAAATATCTGTATTTTGTAATTTATAAAATAATAAAGAATTAGTTTTTTAGATAATTAAACATAATAATTTTATAAATTTATGAGAGTGTTTTTGGCATAATCACGTGATATTTCATTTGTTGACGCGTTTCAAACCAACCAGTGTGGTTCATCATCAAGACAAGTTGAAGAATCAAATCAAGCATTGTATGTTAAATAGTCTGAGCGGCTATAATCCTTAATCAAGTAACGACTATATTGACTAACCGCTAAATATGACTAGGTAACAGTTACACAGACCCGGAGCATAAAAATAAGTTAATTTCATTGCTAGTTAGTTATATTATTATTAAATTAGAAGTCAAAGGGACATACGAATATTCTGATTTAATTAATTGTTTATCTAATTGTTAAATTTACCCAGAGGTATTAACTAATTTAATTGTTTATATGAATTTTCCTAAAGGTATTTACTATACGATTAATTGTTTATCTTAATTGTTAAATTAACATACGATTGAAGTGAGGAAAAAAAAAAAAGGCCAAAGGATACCGGATAACAAGAACAAGCCAAAAAACGAGGGAGGGGAGGAAGGGAAGAAAATGACTAGGAAGAGAGTGTTGGGACCTAGCAACTACTAATCTTCCAGCCATCCTCTCTATTGAGATTGCTCGACCTTTTTTCAATCTCAAGGGCTTCCCTAAATTTCTGATGATGGAATTGCGAAACTCTAGCAATCACACTAGCCTCCTCAATACACACATGATGCTTGGTTTTTTCGGCATGTTCAGCTAAAGCGGAAGAATTGGTTCTCATATGTTTAATGTCAGTTGCATGCTCACTAATCCTTTGACTAATGGAGCGACCAGTCTCACCAATATAGGGGGTCCCACAGGAACAAGGGATAATATATACCCCTTTCATATCCCTAGGGTCAATAGGATCCTTCACTAATCTGAGGGACTTACGAATGGTGTTAAGGGGCCTAAAGGTCGTGGGGACATTATGTTTTTTAAGAATCCTTGCAATCTTATCAGTGGTCCCCTGAACATACGGAAGATGGACACCTAGAATCCGCTCTTTCAGTTCTCTTTTAGTTAGTGAATTCTTGGCAGCTTTGAGGAAAGCTTTCTGACCCAAGAATCTATTATAACCATTCTCGACAAAGGCATCAAGGAGATGGGATTTCTCCTTCTCGAAGCTCTTTTCATCAAAGATCCTTAGGGCACGAGTAGCAAGGGTGTTGAGAACACCCATCTTCTGAGCCGGGAAATGGTGGGAACTAGCATGAAGATACTGCTCCGTATGTGTTTTTTTCGAAACACCTAGTGGGAGAGGGAACCATCACTATTCTAAGAAATAAGAATATCAAGGAAAGGGAGGCAACTATCAACTTCTTGTTCCTTTGTGAACTTAATGGCCGAGGATTGATTGTTGAGATGATCAAAGAAGAGATCTAACTCCTCTTAGCCATGAGACCAGATGACATTGGTGTCATCTACATACCTTTTCCAAAGTTTGGGCAGGAGGCCAACTGAGTTTAGAGCCTTGGATTCGAAATCTTCCATAAAAAGATTTGCAACGACAAGGGAAAGGGGTGAGCCCATGGCAACCCCATAGGTTTGCTCAAAAAACTCTCTCTCAAAATTGAAAAAAGTGGAAGTGAGACAGATCTCAACTAATCAAACGGTTTCATATTAAAATTTAATTAATACTTTTATAAAATAATATAAAATTAAGTAAATTTGAATCTCAAACCATTACGTTAATCGGTTATCTTTGTTAAAAAAAAAAATTTAATATAAATACTAATTATATATAAATATTTCTTTAATGGACTAATTAAAGATGGGTTAGAATTTAAACATTGCATTTACTTTTACCACGCGGAAAGAACACAATAACGAAACGAATGGTACTTAGAGTTTAAACATTGCATTTACTTTTACCACGGAGAAAAAACACAATGACGGATCATGGTGCACAAGTCAAAAGGAAAAAACACAAATATATTTGAGTATAGAAGTCGCTCCTTTAACACCAGGGTAACAAATCATAGAAGGACGATTAGCATCTGCCGTTAAATGGGAAGGGGGAGAAAATGAGATGATTATTTAGCATTACATGTTAACAAAAACTTGTCTGACCTTTGTCAAAGTGAGATTGGCCAGAAAAAAATATATAAATATATATAAATAGAATATTATAAAAATATTATATATATTAAAATAATTAATACAAAATCAAATGAATCTGACTTTTAATTAATTATAAATATAATGAGATAAATTAATTTTGTGTAATCCAAACTGAATTTGATCATCCATGTTAATTGTTTTTTGTTTGACTAAAAATTAAATTGCATTTTATAAAATTAATATTAAAAAAGAATTTTTTTTATTAATTTAGATTTATTTTTCATGATTGGGTGCATTGTTATTATGTAATGATTTGGTTTAGTCATGCTCAAGGGTTAGTTTAATTGGTCAAGTTCTAGTTGTTAAATCAAGTTGCTAATGAAAGGTTACAATGTCAATTCTTCTCGACCCCCTTGGGGTTAGGATTTGGTTTGGTACCTTTGGGTAGATCTACCAAATAGTTTGAAGGTTACAATGTCAATTCTTCTCGACCCCCTTGGGGTTAGGATTTGGTTTGGTACCTTTGGGTAGATCTACCAAATAGTTTGAAGGTTACAATGTCAATTCTTCTCGACCCCCTTGGGGTTAGGATTTGGTTTGGTACCTTTGGGTAGATCTACCAAATAGTTTGGTAGTGGCTACCGATCTCTTGTGTGGAAAAAAACATGATTTGGTTTAGTTAATGCAGTGTACCATAAATCAAATCTTTTTATTTGTAACTTTTATTAAGCAACAGAGACTAACTACTATGTAGCACTTGTTTTAATAATTTTTTATATATATATATATAAATAGATTATATCCTAAAATAATTTAGATCATCAATTTATTAAATCACAAATCCAATCCATTAGGCATCTTGTTCTTGTTTTTATGATTGGAAAAGAACCTAATAGTATTAAATAAAGCCAAATTTATAATATCATATATAAACATTGATATTTTTATAGTATTATTGAGTAAAATTTTAAAAGATTATTTCATATTTATTTAGAAAGATTATAAAAATATTCTAAATAGATTGGATTAATGTGTTTTAAATAATGAATTGAAATGTCATTATTTTATTTTAACAAGATATTAAAAAGTTTAAGAAATATTGATTAATTTTAATTTTAATTATGAATCAAGTTTTTTTTTAGAGTGTAAAAATTGAAGAAATGTTTGCACCTTGAGAGATTTGATCCCTCTCTACATACTAGATTAATAGATCTAGGTTGGTTCTTTCTACACACCCCATGTATCAACTCCATGGTAAACATGGAAGTAATTACATATTTACTTCATTTTGGCCAACACACCAATAAAACATTTTAATCCTAAGAAGAAGAAAAAAATGTTTCATATAATATATACATAGTTGATAACACCACAAGGCTTAAAATATACAGTCATGGAGTGTATTGTTAAGGCACTTTGTGATGTGAAGGTCATCCAAACTCCGTGGACAAAAATCCAACCATCTTAAAGCTTGCAGTCATCTTAGGACTCATACAACTTAGCAAACATATATATATATATATAACATTAAAATATTTTACTTAATAAAAACATCTAGTTATTTTATTATAGTTGATATATTTATATTTTTTCATTATTATTTTTTTTATCAAAAACATATATGAGATTAATATTAAAATATATTAATTAATATGAATATTCAAATAAATTACATAATTATTATTTTTCTAATACTATATGTCAAACTCTATATTAAACATAGAACTAATTGCACCTCTTTCATACTAAATTATAATATCAACAATCATTCATATTTGTAATTAAAGCTAACCATATAATTATATTTATTTTTGTTATTTGTTATAACTAGCATTATTTTCTCATTTATTTTATTTTTTGGGATTTTATTTGGTTATATAATAATACAAATTTATGCATTAATAGTTTACGTTGTGATTTTTTATTTGCATTTATTTTCAAGCTTTGTTGTTTAATACTATTACTTTGTCTCTTATGCAAAAAGTAATAGATAGCTAAATTAAAGTAAAAGTAATAAAAAACTAAAATAACATATCTACATTAATTAGAATCCAAGTCTTACTAAAATCTTATCTCTTATTATGACAATTGACAAGTTTAATAGATTTAAAATTACAACTTCATTATAATTATAAGTTTATCATAAATATTTAAATTATATATTTTATTTTTATAATAAAGGTTGTGTAAAAATATAGGAAACTCAACGCTACTGCTGCTAAGCGCTGAACTACGGAGCCCTAGACAGAAGATCGCAACATGCAGCTGCTCCTCAGCGGCCTCCTGATGCTGAGGCCTTGGAACAATGGATCCTCCAGAGGACGGAGATCCCCTCCCAAATTGCCAATAGGAAACTGAAGAAACAGCAAAAGCATTCACCTCTCTCATCTTTATAATGGGTCCGACCAAAAATCGACCGTCAATATCCAAGTTTGTTAAAAGATTGGAAGACATCCCTGAAATCTCCCTTCCCCCTGCTCTCCCTCGTAGAGCAGCTCTATCCCTGGCTGAGCGTGGATTAGTTGGGCAGTTTACTGGGTTATGGCCCTCACCCAAGACGGTCCAAAAGTGGGTTGAAAGGAACTAGACTGCGTCGATAAATGGGAAAATATCAATCAGGTTTTGTGGAAGAGGATACTACACCTTCCACTTCGAAACCAAGGAGGATCACGATCTGATATTTAGGAATGGCCCATACTTCATGAATACAAGAGGATTGTATCTGAACAGATGGACACCAGACTTTGATCTAGAAATGGATGTGCCCAGCATTGTCCCAGTCTAGGTCAACCTGTCGCACCTTCCCCTTCACTGCTGGGGAGATGATTTAGTTAAAGCTATAGTAAATGCAGTAGGGAAATACACAGACAGGTGCGAACCAAAGGAAAATATGCATGCATGTGCTAAAATCTACGTAGAAGTGGATCTAGGGAAAGGGCTTCTGGAGGCGATCAAAATCAAAGTGGATCAATGGACACACATTCAACAGCTAGATTATGAGCAAATCTCTTTTAAATGCAAGGTATGTCATGAATACGGTCATTTTGCTAATAGATGTACCAAAAAAAATGAAAATGAAAATGCAGAAGACTCAGAAAACAAATGGGAGCAGGCTAAAAAGAAGAAGACATCCAATAAACAACCCCCTCGCTCTTCATCGCAACCCCTCGCCTCCTCTAACCTCCTCCCTCCATCTCCAAAAGCAGACAACACCACTTCTCTCATTAGCCTAAATCCTTTTGGGCCATTGGACCCCACAACCCCCTCATCCCCTAGATCCCCTCCCCATACTCTCAACCCCCAGCATCCCCCCCAACTCTCAAACACCCAATCTCCACCCCCTCCTTCAGTTGACAGAATTCTAACAAGAAATTAGTCAAAAGAAACTCTTCAAACTACAGAACATAAAAAATAAAAAATAATAATAAAAAAAATGGCAGGAAGGAAGTCAAACAAAGAGCTGAGGGATGAAGTTGCAGCAAAGGAAATGGCACTAGGTACGCAACAACCAATGGACTCCTTTCTGGGAAGAAGCTTAGGAAACAATGATAAAACCCAACAGAGAGGGAAAGGTCCCTTGCACCACCCAACAAATAAATAATGATAGTGGTCTCTTGGAATTGTCGAGAATTGGGATCATCCTTTAAAGATAATGCCACAAGAGGCATTATGGCAAAAGAAAATCCAAACATTTTTATGATTCAAGCGACCAAAACAAATAGCCAAGAAAGTGAAAAACAAAAAAAACCAAAAATAAATAAATAAATAAATATATATATATATATTATAATTATATATATATATATAATATAATATATATATATATATATATATAATATATATATATATATATAAATAAAAAATTAATAATAATAAAATAAATAAAAATTATGAAGGGGAAGCAATACAGGCTATAGGAGCTTCAAGCAGAATCTGCACAATATGAAAAAAAATGACACTAGAAAATGATACAACAAAAGAAGGATCAACACTGGATACAAATAGATCTAAAGCAAACAAGCACAAAAGAGAAGTACAGTTTCATATTTATTTATGCTCCCAATCATTACAAGGAAAAAGAACAATGTTGGAACTCCGTAAAGGAAGCTCTAAATGAAATACAAACTGGGAAAATAATCCTTAGAGGGGATTTAAATTTGGTGAAAAGTATAGAAGAGAAGTTTGGAGGGACATATCACA
Source organism: Pinus taeda (assembly GCA_000404065.3). Taxonomy (NCBI): domain Eukaryota; kingdom Viridiplantae; phylum Streptophyta; class Pinopsida; order Pinales; family Pinaceae; genus Pinus; species Pinus taeda. Next base: position 309,124 of record APFE030055840.1, on the reverse strand, counting down.
CAGATCCATCTAGGGATGCTTTGGAAGCAATAATGGAGCAATACAACTTAATAGATATCCCCACGAACAATGGAAAATATACCTTGAGCAACAAAAGAGTAGGAAAAAATAATATTAAAGAAAGGCTTGATAGAATTCTGATTCAAGAAAACATTGCAGTAGTTTACAACTCAATTAAATAAAAAATCCTTCACACCACGACATCCGATCACAAGCCGGTAGCAATAATGATGGGCAAAATGGAAAACCAAGGACCCCTTCCATTTAGATAGAGCCCAATATGGGAAAACAATACAGAATTCAGCAAACTAATCAAGGAAGCATGGGCACCAAGAATCTTGGGATCACCCCAATATATTTGGGAAAGAAAATTAAAAAATTTAAGAGCCACGCTTAAGAAATGGGCAAGAGAAAATGAAATAAAAAAAAGAAAGGAAAACAAAGCTGCAAAATAAAATGGACAGCATACAAACTGAAAAAGAAAATAAAGAAGAAGACAAGCAAGATTATTTAAAAGAGAAGGAGATTTTTTGGGAAATACACAGGGAAAACAGGAAAGAGGAACAAGAGTCCAAACTAAAATCCGAAAGCCTTTCTCTCAATGTCGGGGATAAAAATACAACCTTCTTTCACAATACCATTAAAATAAGAAGAGCAAGAAATCAGATAGAAAATATTCAAGTTGATGGACAAGAGGTCAAAGGTGCAGAGGATTTAAAAAATTCAGCTCACAAGCATTTAAAAATCTACTTTCAGCTAGTGAAGAGATAGTTGAGTATGAAAGCTTCCTTTAGAATACAAAAAATAAATAAAAAAATAGCAAAACTCAAAAATATACAAAGAGATAACAGAAGAAGAGGTAGTGGAGGCCATATGGAGCCTACATCTAAACAAAGCCCCACGGCTAGATGGTTTTACTATAACTTTTTACAGACTTCATTGGAACATAATAAGAAAGGATTTCTTAACAATGGTGAAGAACGTCTTCAAAAAAAAAATGGAAGCAACACAAAATCCTCCTATCTTGCATTAGTCCCAAAAGAATCGAACCCCTCCACTTTCAATAGATTTCGTCCCATTTCCCTTTGCAATTCCTCCTACAAGATCATCACAAAAATAATTGCAAATAGAATCAAAGAAGTTCTTCCAACAATAATATCTTAAAACCAAGTAGGTTTTGTGCCGAGCACGCAAATCATAGATAATGTAATTATTGTACAGGAAGCCATACATTCCAGCATGCAAAGAAAAGAAAAAGGAATCATTATCAAACTGGATATGGCAAACACATTTGACAGGGTCAGCCTCCCATATCTAGTGGCAGTTCTCAAAAAACTTGGATTCTCTAAAGAAATAATAGAGGTCATTCAAGCTTACATCACAACTCCATGGATTTCTCCTCTCATAAATGGTAGGCCCAATAAATTATTTCAAAGCACAAGAGGCCTCAAACAAGGATGTCCACTCTCGCCCTTCCTATATATTATAATGGCAGAAACTTTAAGCAGAGCATTGGAAAAACAAAGAAAAGAAAGAAATATTACTGGGCTTCAAATAGCAAGAGGAGTAAATACCATAAACCACTCCTTGTTTGTAGATGACACTCTATTATTGGGAGGGGCCTCTACAATAATTGCAAGAAGATTCAAACGAATATTGGATGATTTCCTATAGGTTTCAGGTGGGATATTAAACAACACAAAATGTAGAATATATGGCTAGAACACCTCTCCTAGAACCATGCAAAGGATTTCACAAATCCTAGACATCTACATACAAGAAAAATGGACTCATTTCTTTTATTTGGGACTCCCCATTTCCAAAGAAAACATGAAGATGGAACTATGGACCAAACAGACTGAAAAAATGAAAAACAAAATCCAGGGTTGGGGAATGATGTGGCTAAATATGATCGAGAGGGTGATATTTATAAAAGCACTTCTGGCAACACTCCCAATCTACCAATATGAAATAATCTTGGCTCCAACAAGTGCTCATAAACAAATGGAGTTAATCCTGAGAGGCTTTCTATGGCAGGGAGGGAAGCAAGAAAACAAAAAATTCAGTTTGGTCAGGTGGGAACAAGTAGTACTACCATATGAACAAGGAGGCTTATCAATACGGCTACCTGGTCTCATGAATGTTTCCCTGGGAATGAAAACAATATGGAGACTGATCACAGGAAAATAGAGTTCGTGGAAAAAAACTCTCGCCTCAAAATACATGGACAGCTCTAGGAGAAGTCTGATGAATGGAAATATCGCATCAAGAAAATGTACTCAAGTCCAGAAGCTCGTAAAAAAGACAATCCCTTTAATGAGCAATCATATTTTTAAAATCCCAGGCAACAGAAAAACAATTTCGATTTGGGATGATAGAATTATGGGGGAAGAACTTTAAAAAACTCACTCAAAACTTGAGGGCATTCAAAAATGGATGAGAGGAAAAGGCCTTAATACACTACACTCAATATCTCTTTGGAATCAGAGAGATTGGCAAGAATGGAAAAACTTAAAAATACCTGCAAATCTGAAAGTGTAATGGGTCAAACTAAGGCATCTTCTTAAAGGGGCAACACCCATAAGCTATGATGAAGAAGATGACTTCCTTTGGGACCCAAGTGGAGGAAGATACACAGTCAAGACTAGGTACAAAATTTTACAAGATCAACCAAACCAACAAGATTGAGGTCTCTGGAAGACATTTTGGAAATTTGAAAGTCTGCCTAAGATCAAAATCTTCACCTAGACACTATTAAAAGGAAAGATCTTAACTAGTGAAAACTTAAAAAAAAAAAGCTTCCAAGGTCCTTCTAGATGTCCAATGGGCTTGCAGGCAGAAGAAACCATACAACATTTATTTCAGGATTGCATTCTAGCCTAAGAGTGTTGGAAACAGCTCATAAGTCCTCTTGAAATCAATCTAAATTTCGCAAAGCCTTTGCCAGAATTTCTCCAAGTCTGGGAGAAGGTCTACCCATATACAACAAAGAAGAAAGTGACGATACAGAGGATCTGGAAATGCATTCCAGCAGTTCTTTGTTGGCAAATTTGGTTGATGAGAAACAAAGTCATTTTCAAAAGCCAAACCCCAAGAATAGGGAAAATTCTTTCAAAAACATGGGGTTTAACTTCTGAAATCCTAAATGTTAAAGGAATAGTGACAACAGACTACAACATTCTTCAACAAGAAGAGAAAGATTGGCTCAACAAAGCCATAATAAATAACAATGGTAAAAAAGGACAAAAGAAAAAACCTTCAAAATATAGATAGAAAATGAGACTAAGTGAAGAAGAATTCACAACATGGAAAAAAAATCAAAAAAGACATTGTCTTTACTTTGATGGGGCTTCAAAACATAATCCCGGGAAAGCAGGGGTAGGGGGAATCATCCTCGATCCGGATGGGAAAGAAATTGTTACTTATGAATGAGGACTTGGAGAAGTTTCAAACAATAAGGCTGAAGCTTATAGTCTATTAATGGGAACAATAATAATCGAAAAAAGATCGATACAAGACCCCATTATAATAGGAGACTCAGTCATAATAATAAAGGCAATGGCTCAAGACAAAAATCCCAACAATGAATTAATTACCAGAGTATACAGGAGAATCAAGAAGAATTTAGAAGGCTCAGGAGATGTGATTTTTAGACATATACTAAGAACTCACAATCAACAGGAAGATCATTATGCTAACCAAGCAGTTAAAAGAGCTGAAGGGAGCACCCGGGAAAAAAAAGAGGAATATTACACCTCTATTCCATAATCCCATCCTTAGGATAAGAAGCATGAATCTTTTCAAAAAGAAGAAACAGCGAGCATTCCCAAAAGAAATAATCAAAAAAACAGCAAGATTTCAACAACAAAAAATATCATTGCAAAAACAATCAGATGGTCATGAGACTCTAGAGGAAAAATCAAAGGAAATCAAAAAACATCAAGCGTTCTGGCAGCAAGTGTTGAGTCCCAAACTTACACCTTCCCTACATCCCTTTTTAGCCTTTTTCTCCAGTTACCTGAACCTCTAAGCTATCAAATCACTACATAATAGTTTTAAATAAGTATATAAATGGTTTCCTAACTATGTTTTGTGACTGCTATTTGGTTTAGATTTTTGTTCAACCAGCTGCGGAATCTGCCACTTTCCGCAGCTAGAATCAGTTTTCGCAGCCATTTTGTTAAACTGTATGCTGCAGGTGTCCATTGAAGAACTTAGCCATATGGGCAAGCTATAAAGGACGTGGACATGGAGCGTTTCCCCTTGGTTCAGCCAAATCATCCCTAGAATCCTGCGGTCAAGGCCGATCAAACGGTGGTCAACATAAAGAGTTAAGCGGTGGCACTGCTCTGTTTTTAGCACGAGGAGGTTTGCGTGGCAAGGTCCTGAGTTTTAGGAGGTGCATTAACACTTAGGGACTGCTCATCGACCAAATCCAATAGACCATCTCTTGGATTTACTGTCCACGGCCACCATATTGCTATAACTCCGGATTTTGTCCTCTACGTGCTTGGCTACCTGCGTAGGCCGTGTTAGTTTGTTATGTATTTTTCCGCTATAAATAACGCATCTCCATATGTGTATAGAGAGTTAGTTTCTGTGTAAAATTTGACTGTTGTAAGAGCCTTGGAGCCGAGACTTAGTCTCTATTTCATGATTGTTTTGCAATATATGAGAAAACGTTGGTTCCTGGTTCAAATTCATGATTGGTTTTGAATGACCGAGGGTGCAGAGGGCCCCTGTACACCAAGGTCTTGTAGCTTATGTATAACTTTATGTTTTCTTTACATTTTACGCTTTTGATACCATAGATACTTGCTGTACATATATTAATTCGCTCATGTTTGATGTAATTTGCATGTTCATAAGTTCTTTCATTCTTTTATTTGGTTGACAACTGGTCAGTGTTTGCATTTCAGGTTCTGATAGGAAGCCCGGGAAGTACATATAGGTTTTGATGACTAATGACATGATGGGATTATCTTGTCCTACTGCTGATTTGCTTTATTGATTTTATTTCCAGCATTCCTTATTTCTTAGTTCTGCTTTGATTCATTTACCTTGCTACAAGTTAGTGATTAGACTATTCATATCATTCTTCAGTTACCAAATGATGAGGGATTGTAAGAGTGAATGTGTAGCTTAATCTTAGTTTTATTTCATGCAACTTAGATATCAAATCATTCAATTTGTGTATGCTACTTCCTATAGCCAGAGCGAGCCAAATGGTGAGGGGTCAAAAATGAGTTGATGTGATATGATTAGTTTACTTTGCTTTCAATCTTTCAATTGCTTTGAGTTCAGTCTTTTCTCTTCCTTATAACAGCAGTAAGGATACTAGGTTCCATAGTCATAGTTCACTGTTTTGTTAACTAGAATTTAGGCACATCTTGATTTCATCATTGTAAAGTTTGAATACTTTTAGATCGCTTTGAAGTTATTCATTGAATACAATTGTCCACATCTCACTCACACCATTTCACATTAGGAAATCAACAAGAAGATAAATCCAAAAACAAACTAAAAAACTAAAAACGACAAGGAAATAAGAAAATGGTTATCTTGCATAGATAGTGCACTTCACTTCAACAGTTTACGACTCCCGGATTGAAAATTCATATAAGCAATTTAGAACACACTAAATTGACCAAACATTTTGGCGTCGTTGCCGGGGAAGTGAAACTAGGTAGCAAAATTCTTAAAAAAAAATACATAAAAACAAGAAAATTTCAAGGAAGGTAAAAATTGATGATTTCTCAAAGTATGCTCTCCATTTGCACCTAGTGTGACCTGGAGGATCAGAAAATATATTTATTGATTTAATAGTTTCTTGAGTATGCTCTCTTCTTGCACCTTGAGTGACCTGGAAGATCAGAAAGAGAATTATTAACCTGACTTGAAGAAATAAAAATGATATGCATAGAGCAAGAGATTCTAGAGGAAGGTTTATAGCTAGGGCCAAGAGTTCAATTTTTACAACTCCATCTACTCCAAGGTATAGGCAAGATACACCTCCAACATCTCCAACTCATACTCCTAGCCTTAGGATCCCTGGAGTTCAAAAGGCAGTAGTTGAATTAGGAGACTCTCCCACACTATCCACCGAATCTGAGTTAGGAAAAGACCCTTTCTTTGCTTCTAGAGGAAAACACATTGTAATTGAAGAAGTTGAATCACCTGAAGAAGAAGAGGGAGAAATTCCTCCTCATTTGCCATTGATAGAAGAACCAGAGGACTCTGAAATCTCTGAGGAAGCTATCATGACAGAGGAAGTAGTAAATGGATTTGGAGGAGG